>QEPC01001577.1:870548-887565 GCA_003113815.1 Sphenodon punctatus
GAGACAAAAAAGGCGGCTGATCCTTTGATCAGCCGCCTTTCTTGCCGCTCGTCTATATGCCTGGGCTGCTTTTTAATCCGCGTCGGAGGGGGCAGGCGATCCTGCCCCCTCCGACGCGGATTCCCGGAGTGCCGGCTTTGCGCCGCACTTCCTGGTCCCGTGCGAGAGTGCGCATGCGCAGAAGGGCGCGCATGCGCACTCGCACTCTGCGCCGTGTCTGAACATCAGACACGGCACGGAGAGACGCCGCGGCGGGGAAACACGGCGTTTAGCGATCCCGCTTGTAAGCGGGATCGTCTATAAATGCCCACAGACTCCTCATTCCTGGAAATATGCAGGGCTGCAGGAGGGATCAATCTGGAGCCGGCTGCTTCTTCTTTCTCTGCTGCTACAGGCAGACTGCCTGCCTGCTCAATGGGGCTGGTCACCACCTCACCGGGTCAACAAGAGCCATGGGGAGTGTGTGTCCAGCCACTCTTAGACCCAGTAGCTGCTCCTTGTGTGCTGCAGCCAGTCACACAGCTGCGGCTGCCTCGCTCACCCTCACACGCACACCTTTTCTCCCCGTAAAGCGCAGGCTAATGCAGCACCAGTTCACCACGTGGTGCTGCGGGAGCAGGGAGCAGCTGGGGGAGTCATGAAAACACACTGGGCAGCTAGAGAGGTGTGTGGTGGCTGTGGCAGGTACCTGAGACATGTGCAGTAAGTAATTATTGAAATTGACTAGCCTAGTCAGTTGCAATACTGCACAGCCTGCCTGCAATCCCGGGCTCCAGGGAAAAGATGCAGGGCTCCAGCCTCGTCAGCCCAGCCCTATCAATGCCTCTGCTTGTGAGAATGGAAGCAAACCCTATGGCCATGTAGCTGGATTATATAATGGTAACATGTTATTGTAAATAGTAATTGGAAGAGTCCATCTGGATGGTTATGAAGGAGCTGTTGAAGAGACTACAAAAAGGGAGACAATATTCAGATACTGTAGTTTCTGAATAGTTTTTCTTTTTGTTTCCATTTTTATTCTCTTTTGGAACTAATGGGGGTGGTCGCATGTACTGTGTACTGTCACATGAAGTACACATTGTGTATGCACACCCCTGACATGGGGCCCATGGCCTGCGTGCAAACTGTTCAGTGGCACATGCGTGTGCACATCAGTGCACGTGGGGTATGGAATCAGCCCCAATGTCTAGCGCCTGTATTGTTAGGATGTATTTTCACCTGCGGTGGTGGTGGCAGCAGCAGGAGAGGTGAGGGAAAATGCTGTAGCGCGGAGGAGCCGGCCGAGGGGAAAAGAGCTGGTGCGAACAGGGATCTGCCACGGCTTCTCTCACGCATGTCAGGGCAGGATTTTGCGCCCTGACATACTCAAGAAAAGTCACGGCAGATCCCCGTTTGCACCGGATCTTTTCCCGTCGGCTGGCTCCTCTGGACTACCATGTCTTCCCTTGCCCTTCTTGCTGCCGCCACCACAGGTGAGAATACAACGTCAGACACCATGATGAAGACATGATACAGAGACTTCCTGTAGAAGATCAGAATTTCACTCATGTCAAATGTAATTCCTTAAGTCATGATTCCCCCCCTCCCCACCCCCCCCAACAAATTCATATACAAAGGACAAGGAAAGGGGCAGTAGTTACAGTAGCCAGAAGGCCCAGCCCAGAAACAATACAATGGGCAAGAAATACTTAAAGGACTTGAGGACTACAGTGATGGGTAGAAATAATGGTTCTAATAACATGAGACTAGTCCATTAAGATCTGCTATTGGCTACTGAATAGGTAATTACTCACATTAAGAGTAGGGCTGAAACTTGGTACTTGGATTTGCCTCGATTTTACTGAGTTAACCATTCAGTTTTGGTTTTCTGAGTTCCGAACGGCTGAGGAATTGCCTTGCCACTCAGGACTCAGAAAAACCAGGGCAGCACGTGTGACTTTTGAATGGCACCACCTTTTCCCCTTCCCGGGCATCTTCTGTCTCTTCCCTACCCCCCCCTCTTTTCTGCCCCCCACTGTCCTATTCCCTGGTCCCCTTTCCTGGCTCATGCTTCCTTCTTCCCTGGCTATACTTCCCACCCCACCCCTTCCTGCTCCCTACCCCTCCAAAACCCAAGTATTTTCTGTGGTTCCGAGGATCAGCCCAAACGCTCAGGACCGGTCCTCGGAAATACTTGTGAATATTTTTTTTAATATTCAAGCAATCTCCTTTTCATTACTGGTGCATCTTGCAGGTTTTGGGGGGAAAGAGAGAGAGCAAATTCTCTGCTTTGTATGTCCTGGAAATATTTTAACTTCCTTCTGTAAATGTGTGGAAGTTTTTGATCTTGTATTGGCACTGACTGCATTCTTCACCACTTAAATTCTACAGCATCCTTTTAATTTATGTAAGGTCTTCTGATAATCCTGAAGGCCAAAGAATAATTGCTGTCTGTGTTTCCACCTTTTCCAGAATCTCGATTTATGGTGTTGTGATAAAGCTGGTTTGTTCATTTTGCTGACTGAAATATATCTGTATTAGTCTACTGGCTGACACTGGAGTAAATCATTCCTATGCAAAGCCTAGCATGCTGGCTGTTCAGTCATTTCACAGACTGCTCTCATTTGTAAAATATATAATTAAAAGATTGCTGTATTTCTTCAGTTTCCTGATTAGTCACCACCACCACCACCACCACCACTGCACTTAGTAAATATTGCATTCTCTAGTCTTCTACATGGATACAATCATGGTTGCTTTTAACACTATGAAAATGATTTAAAACTTCATATTGGGTGATTTCTATTGACCCCATCACGGAATCACATTTTGATTCCTCACCGGAATCAAAACGGCCCATCAACAGACGTGCCAGCTGATTCCAGCAGGGAATCTGGGGAGGGGGACAGGGCTACGTGGCGCAACATGCAGCCGCACAGCCCCGCCCCCCCATGCCCTCTGGGCTGTCTGCCCTCCGGGAGACGGGCGGGCGCAGCGGCCAATCCAGCTGCTGAGCCTGATTCTGTCCTGTGGTCTGGGCCACGGCCCAGAATCAGCAGCCGGTAACAGACGTTACCGGCCACCGATTCCAGGCCGTGATTCAATTAACCACACTTTCGGAGATGGTGCCCAGACCATCCTCAAAAGCGTGGTTATTTTGCTCACTGCCGGTGGTTCACCATGGTGAACATCTGGAGGCGAGCAACCAGACGTTACGGGACCATCCACCACCATGGGGGATTGTCTGTGGTTGACCGTGATCTCGTAACGTCTGAAAATACACATTGCCTTTGCGTTCCTTGAATCTGTTTAGCTATTTACCACAAACCTGCTGTTTACAGTCAACAGGTCAAAATTCTCAAACTTAAGTGGCGAAAACAGCCTAAAAGCTTATTTAAGGTTGGTTCCTTGACAATTCTTCCTGTCTAAGAGGCTTCCCTTGGTGGCATAGATGTGCAAGCATCTCATAAGATGTGCAAGAGTCTCATAAGAACATAATAAGTGTTGTACATAACTGGGTCACACAATTGGTCCATCTAGCCCAGCATCCTGTCTCTAACAATAGACAACTTTGTTTGTTTTAGAGAAGTGCACAATAGGTCATAAATGGAGCAATCCGTTTCCTGCTGTTCACTTTAATTACCTAAGAGCTAGAGGTCTCATCCCCTGACTAACTTGACTAAACGTCACTTATATACCCATTCTGTATGAATTTATCCAGTTCTTTTAAAAAACTAGTTATGCTATCGGTCTTCACATCATCCTCTGGTGGCCAATTCCACAGGCTAATTAACTGTACACTAAGGAAACAACTTTCTTGTCTCTGTCTTAAATCTGCTACTGATTTCAGAGTATTAAAACACCTAATTTGGAACTCAACATAGTGTATTTATAATTAGGATTATTTTTTCCTATGTACATCACTTGATCAACAGTGCATTTCATCTGCCATTATATTGCCTAGTCTCCCAGGCACATGAATCTTTCCATAAGTAAAGCTGAAATGAGTACCCACAAAAATGGGTATACCCAACAAATTTCCGGTACCCAAATTGACCCAACAATAATGGTACCTGATTGTGAGCTGATTCAGGTACCCAATGTCACTGGAATGTTGACTTCTGGTCCTGGAATACCGACTTCTGGTATGAATTTTTTTACTTCTGTACCTGTTTCAACTTCAGACATCTACTCATTGATTGTCCATCCCAGAAAGTCAACTTCCACTCCTGGAAAATCAACTACTGGTCCCAATTTCTTTCTTTCTTTTTTTTTTTTTTAATTTCTATGCCAATCTTTTTGTTTTCCAACCTGATATACCAAATCGGTAATCGGAAAATTGAAAAACTGGTCACATACAAACTTTTACAGAGTTGTATTTATGTCTTACTTCAGAGTTGACTGATACCAGACATGGCTAGGAAATGAGAACATTGACTTATCATACAGGTATGTTACATGTGTTGCATGTACGTTGTTTTCACAAGTCTCATCACAGTACCCTATTGGTACCTGGGTAAACCATTGCATTCTCAATGTGGTACCCAAAAATGTGGGTATTACCCATGGGTATTAAAATAAGTACCTGTTTCAGTTCTGTCTGTAACTCTTCAGTCTGCTTGGGACTTAACTACCTTGAATACTTGTCTCATCTGAAATTTGTCCACCCCACTCTTCCACAGAAAGGACATAAGATGTCAGACCAAGCTACAGGTATTTCTAGGGCTGAAAAGAGATTAGAATCCCTCCTCAAAGATAATCTTGTCAGATTGAGGAAGGGGTGAGGGGCAGGCAAGGTTGCCATGTGGGGTGTGTGTGTGTGTGGGTCAGAGGTGAGTAGAGGGCAAAGACTTGCCCCCGACCAGTCCCCTCCCCCTTCCTTGGAAGAGAAATTCTTGGCAGGTGTCAAGGGTCTGCAAAGGGGCCAGGGGCCTAGCAGAGGGTCAGGGTGGGGGTACTTATCCTCCAAAGGGGTCTGACGAAGTGTGGCCTCTTCCCAGGCTGGTAAGTTTGATTATTTTTTTTAAAGAAAAAAATTAATGGGGCATGCTCAGAAGGGTTTGAATCTCCCCTTCTCGGCATGCTTAGCCCTTTTCAAAGAAGGCACTGGCAGCATCAACACACTGTGGGAGCCATCTTGGATGTGGGCAGCCGTTTCTGAGCATGTCCAGGAATTCTGGGTATGCTCAGAATGTGCTGCCCTTTTAAAAAATGGTGTTCATGCTGCCGGTGCCATCTTTGAAAAGGGCTGAGCATAACCAGTTTGTTTTTAAAAAATGTTCAAGCTTAACAGCCCAGCAAGAAGCCACGCTTTGCGGGACCCCCTCCAGAGGGCATGTACCCCATCCCTTTACCCTTCTAGACCCCTGACCCCCCTCCCAGGACCCCCCGCCCAGGATTTCCCTTCCCAGGCAGGCAGGGGGCCCTGGTAGAAGAAAGCAATGGCAAAGGGGCAAGTCTTTGCCCCCTGCTCCTCTCTGACACCCCACCCAGCTCCCTTCCCTGGCCCATGCCTGGTCCACGCTCCCCCCCCCCCCAACACAGCCTTACGAATCTCACTGGTTATCAGTAATAATGTGGAATTTTCTCATCTCATTTAGGGAATGAAATAGGGAAAACCCCATTCTCGTTGAGAACCAGTGAGATCTGAGAAGCGAGTTTCAGCTGTATTTCTTACTGATTTGCTTTGGGCTTTTTTTTCTACAACTAGCTGTATACAATTCTTTTTAAAAAATGTAACATCTTTATTGTTATTCTTTCCTTTACAGATAGATATCACATTGACATTTCACTTTTTGGCTCACTTACTAACAATGCAAGGCATATGTTGGTATGTCTACAGTCACCAGATTATGGGTACATACTTAATGAGGTAAGTAACAGTGAAGGGAGAACACATTCATATGTATTACATAGTACATAAGTCACAGTCCATTACATCTCGGATAATAGTTTTTCTTTCTATATTTCTTTCAGACAGACCAGGTATTTGTAGCTCTTGAAATCTATATGTCCAGTAATTATTTCCCAACAGGGATTCCATATTGCTTAGAATTCCTCTAGTTTATCGTAGATGTCCACTGCTATGCGTTCCATGGAGAGCATGAACCATAGCCTTTAATCCAGTGTGTCATCAAGGGGCTGGACATACTCTTCCATTTTTGCTGTTTTGCTGCCAAAACAGCATTTGACAGGAAGATTTCCTAGTACGCCTTACAGATTGAGTCTGGAGGATACGAACCAAGCAAGGCTATTTGAGGGGCTAAACCAAAGTTCACCTCTATCACTTTAGTTAAACTGTTCCAGATCAGCTGCCAAAAATTCTGTACTATGGGACATTACCACCAACAGTGGATGTATGAGCCAATTTGGTCACATCCTCGCCAGCAAAATTCTGGGTAATTTTCATCCATTTGGTGAATACGTATAGGTGTTAAGTAGTTCCCCGTGAAAAGCTTAATTTGGGGTTCAGTAATCATTAGCGAGTCTGGCATTTGAACATTTTGCTCCCAAATTACTGTATACAACTTCTACCAATGTTTGCCATACAATCACAGATCACCTTTTGCCATTTTTTCCAGTGGCTAATGGTGATTTGGGAGTGCTGCATCAAAGGATAGCATTCAGAGAAGAGCTGAAAACATGTGATGGGAGGAGACAGATAGCTTGTGCAACACACAGCTGCAGAAATGTTTATATAACCGGCTACACAATCATGATAGCACAAACAAATTCAAAATTTGATTGCTTTGCAATCCATTTATCATTGTGTTGGTAACATCTAGTATTCGCTAATCTGGTAATAACATTTAAAAAATATTTTGTTTGGTTTTAATTAGAGCTGTAATTTGGTCTTCTGAAAACTTTGGAAATCACCGAATCACGGTATTTGGTTCTGAAAGTCTGAAGTTCCAAAGATCAAGGCCGTTATTCAGAAAATTTCAGAAAACTTCAGAAACTTCAGAAACTGCTGCATGCGTGGGGGGCTAGTGGACTGTTGAGCGTCTTCTGGAAATGAAACTTAGTGCATATTTGGTAGGAGGGGGGTATGGGAGGGGACAGTTGAGTGATAGTAAGCCAGATGACAAGTTTGGATTGGCTTGCAGGGCAAAATAAAAGTGGCTGCAGCCATTTTGTCCATTCTCTTTGGTGAATTTGGCTGTGTGCCTGGCCTGGTCTGTCCTGGTCTGTCCATAGAGCCAATGCTGGGGGGATGGGGGTTATGTTTACCTTTGCCATGCCATGCAGTTTTAAAAAAATAAATAATTGGGTGCCACATCGCTGCCTGCTGCTTGTTTGACACTTGGCACCATGAGGCCAGAGGGATCTCTCTGCCTGACTCCACTTCCCTTTGCCTGGTCTGTTCAAGTTACCAGTGCCACAGTACCAATGTCATGCCAAGAGGGTATCCCTGAGCTTGGTGGGTGACTGTCTGTTTTCTTAATTTTGTGACTGCTGGGACCTGGGCTTTTATATTTCTCCATGCAGTTGCAGACTGTTTTGTGGGGTTGTTGTATTCTTCTTGAGCAAATGTCCCTTTCCTACCTGCATTTTTGTGCACTGCTTGGTTGGCATAATGATTAAAATGGGTGCACTCTCTTCTGATGGTGGGCCATGCTGTGGGTACCCTACTGTTGCTGTTTGTTTGTTTTTTAAATCTGTACACAGTTGCACTTTTGTGGGGTTGTCTTCTGGAGTGTTTGTCCTACTCTTCCTAGCCTGCTTTTCTGGGTACTGCTTTGGCTGTCAGTTCAAAAACTTTGCAACAATTTTCCAAAGTTTTTGAAGTTTTCTGAGGTCTGGAATTCATAGCCCAAATGCTGAAACATTGGAAACAGCGCTGAAGGGCTGCCAAGTACTCGGGACGGTTACTCAGAACGTCAGTATTTGGCCCGTGTACGCGGAAGTAATATTGGGTAGAGCCCTAGTTTTAATCTAAGTCAAAATAATAATAATAATTAATAGTAATTAATAATAACTAATAATAATCATCTGATGAAGTAGTTGAAATCGGTCATGTTGAAATAACTAAAGTAACTTGCTAAGGATAATAAACCCAATAGCAATTCCCCCTCGCCTCCATTATATCAGAGGCAGGAAACCTGCTAGAGAGGCAGTTGGTCTTCTAGTTGATCATGGAACAAAGGGGGCGCTCAAGGATGGCAAGCCCATTGCTAAGGAACTAGATCAGTTATTTGCTTCAATTTTTATTGCAGAGGATGTGGGGGTGATACCCACATCAGAACTATTTTATGTTGGTGAGGAATATAACGAATTATCTGAAATTAGTGTCATTCCTGAAAAGGTTTTATTTCATATTGATAATTTAGTAGCAAGTCACCAGGTCCTGATGGTATCATCCAAGGGTACTGAAAGAACCCAGATTTGAAATTGCTGCACTACTATCAGTAATATGTAACTTATCACTAAAATCTTCCTCTGTACTAGAGCATTGGATGCTAGTAAATGTAACCCCAGTTTTTAAGAAGGGCTCCAGAGGTTACCCTGGAAACTTCAGACCTGTAAGCCTGACATCAGTACTGGGAAAACTGGTGGAGATGATAATTATTAGGCATATTGACAACCATGATTTGATGGTTAAAAGCCAGCATGGCTTTAGTAAAGGGAAGTCATGCCTCACTAACCTATTAGAATTTTATGAGGTTGTTAATAAGCACATGGAGAGAGGTGATCCAGCTGAAACAGTATATTTGGATTTTCAAAAAGCTTTTGACAAATTTCCTCACCAGAGACTCCTGAGCAAACTAAGTAGACATGGGATAAGAGGAAGAGTCCTGCTGTGAATTGGTAGCTGTTTAAAAGATAGGAAACAAAGCGTAGGAATAAATGGTCATTTTCCAAGTTGGAGAGAGGCAAACAGTGGGGTGTCTCAGATGTTAGTCCTGTGACCTTTATTGTTTAACATATTCATTAATGATCTGTAAAAAGGGTAAAGAGTTAGGTGGCTAAATTTGCAGATGACCCCAAATTATTCAAGATAGTTAAGATGCAAGCAGATTGTTAAGTTAAGCAGATAGTTAAGACTCAGATAGGCAGAACTACAGAGGGATCTTGCATGACTAGGTGGATGGACAATAAAATGGCAAATAAAATTCAATTGAATGTTGATAAGTACAAGATGATGCACATAGGGAAAAATACTTTACATACACAATGCTAGGTTCTGATCTGGGTGTAGCCACTTGGGAGAAGAATCTTGGAGTCATTGTGCATAGTTCCTTGAAGACATCGGCTCAGTGTGTGGCAGCAGTCAGAAAGGAAATGGAATGCGAAGCACTGTTGTAAAAGGAATAGAAAATAAAAGGGAAAATATTATAACGCCGCTGTATAAATATTTGGTACGACCTCACCTTGAATACTGGGAGCAGTCCTGGTTGCCCCATCTAAGGAAAGATATAACAGAATTGTAAAAAGTTCAGAGAAGGGCAACAAGGATGATAGAAGGGATGGATCAATTTCCATATGAGGAGAGGCTGAACAGGTATGGGCTGCTTAGCTTGGAGAAGAGGTGATTAAGAGAGGATATGATAGAAGTTAATAAAATCATGAGCGGTGTGGATAGGGAACTGTTTTCCATTTCTCACAATAAGAGAACGGGGACACTCTCTGAAGTTAAATGGCAGAAAATTTAAAAGAAACAAAATGAAATGTTATGCTTTTTGACTCAGTGGACAATAGAGTTGTGTAACTCATTGCCAGAGGAGGCTATGAAAGTCAGTAGCATAACTAGTTTCAAATGCAAACTAGATCAATTCTTAGAGGATAGAGCCATAAATGCTTACTAGTTGGGGCTTAAACCTTTTGGCTGCTGATAGCTAGGAGTGGTTAGCAGGGGATGAGTCACACCTCCATCACCTGTACTTGACTTCTCTTGAGCTACTGTAGCTGGCCACTGTCAGAGACAGGATGCTGGGCTCGATGGACCATGGGTCTGATCCAGTATGGCTGTTCTTATGTTCAATACTCAATCCTGAAGCAAAGTCAAATCCACCCCGAACCTGAAGTTCTTTAAGGGGTCAATCTGAATGAGAACTCATCAAAGAAAAACTCAAACTTGATTCACAAATATAAAAAGCACTATTAATTTCAACTCTAATTTAAAGCTTTACATGCTCTTGTAAATAGAATGCTTAGTAATCAAGTGTGACTTTATTACTAAAGCCTCCACCCCCATATTAAACTTTCTTCTTAAGTGCCTTTCACGTAAACTGAAATTAGTTTGAGATCAGAAGAAAACACCTCCCCTCAGAAACGTTAGGAAACAAAGTTAATTGAGTGTCCTCCTGAAAGTTTCTACGTGTGCTGTGGAGGATCTATAAGGCAAAACCCCAATGGTTTGGTGCAGTTTGCTATCAGTATTTTAACAAACAGTCCCCTTTGTTTCTCACCATTCTATTTTATCACCCTAACATTTTTTCTGATTCCAAGCACCTTCTTTTCATCAGTCACACATTGTGTATTTCCAGAGTTTGGCAATCATTATTTCCCCTTTCTGTGCTAGACAGTTTGAATATTCATCTTGCTTCTCACGGAGTTGCTTGATGTCTTTGAAGAAGAGGTCCTTTCTGACTGTCAGACAGTTATTATAACTGGAGACATGATCATTTTGATCTTTGTCAACTTTGTTCTTTCCTTTGTATAAGTCAGCTTGGATGTGCAGCTCCTCATTGTACTCCACAAGCCTGACTTATTCTCCCTCCTATTAAAACTTGCTTTTGTCTTCTGCAATCTTTAACCTGTCATTAGGGCGGCTGGAAATCTATCATGCTGTCTGTCTCTCATCCAAGTACTGCTAGGTCCAGCATCTTTATTCCTTGTTGTTTTCACCACAAAATGTTCTGCATTTTATTTTTCTGTCACATCAAAATTTCTCAGCTATTAAGAAGAAATTGGCAGAAATATAGGGTGATTTCAGACAATACGGGGCCCTTTGGCCCCGTACCGGAACCACCGGCTTTGTTCCCCGCCGGGGTCACCCCGTAACGGCACAACAGACGTGCCGGGGGGGATCCCGGCGGGGAATGTGGGAGGGGCCAGGGCCGCGCGGCACAACGTGCAGCCGCACGGCCCCGCCCCCTCCACGCACCCCACCGCCCGCCCTCCGAAGAGACGGGCGGGCGGCGGGGCCAATGCGGCCACCGCGGCCGGCCGAATGTGCCACGGCCCGGGATCCCGCCGGGGATCCCGGGCCGTGGCGCGCGGCCAGACGTGACTTTTTGTTGGTCACGGCCCGGGGTCCATTTGACCACGCTTCCCGGGACCTTCCCCCGGCTAGCCCGGGAAGCGTGGTTCAAACGGACCCCATGTGGGGATTCACCGTGGCCAACATCTGGCGCGCCGCAAACAGACGTTCGAGACACGGTGACCACAGGTGGGTATTCACCGTGGTTCACCGTGATCTCGTAACGTCTGAAGACACCCATTGTCACGATTTGAAACAAATACATCTAGAGCAGGAGTTCGCAAACCATGGATCGGGGTCAGAGCATCTGCAGATTAGACTGCGCTCCCATTGGCATTTGATAGACTTTCTATGCCCTTGTTTCCTGCAGAGGGGGGTGGGGTAGCACATGCTAAACTTTGGGAAGCACCAAATTATAGCTTTTCAAGTCCGAAGCCCTTTTTACATGAGACACACCCACTCATGCCCATGCAGCTTTGCATGGGTGCCAACCATGTGAATGCCGCGGCTGTTGGGTGGGTGTGCATACGCACTCCTGTGAAACACACATGCCCACCCACCTCCACCCATTGCCCACTCACAGAGCAATTGGCCAAAATGACTCCATGAGTGCAGATACGGGGGGATCAGTGTGCTTGGTGTACACAACCCCCCACCGCCCACACTACTGCATGCACACCTTCCCCCCTGCAGCGCGACCCATTTAAAAAGGACCTGAGGGAAAAGATATTTCCTGACATAAGAACAAAGAGGGGCCTTCCTTCTCCATTCAACATTGTAACCCCCCTGGGGCAACGGACTGTCTCTAATTAATAATTGCTGAAATCCATGTAAACTGTTGTTAATAATAAATACAATTTGATCTACCTGACTTGTGACTTTAATTAATAATAATAATAATAATAATAATAATAATAATAATAATAATAATTTCATTTATATAGCACAGTCTTGCTGAATGGTGCTTGTGGCATTTCACAACATTAATACAATAAAACAACCCCAAATCCATGTAAAATCCATTTAAGACAGCTTCAAGGGGGAGGAAAAAATAGATTAAGGATCTTCACAGTGGATCCTTTAAAAGCACCTGGAAAATAAAAATGATTTCAGGCGTTTTCTGAAGGTGAGGAGAAACTGAGACAAATATCTGGAGGGAGCAAGTTCTACACTGAGGGGCCCAGCTATATGTTTGAGGCATCTATTAATTTAGGCCTGGGCTTTAAAAAACACTCAGATCTGGCTCAGACACTTCTTAGGGCCATTTCACACTAGACGCCCCCTCTATGCCCACAGTGACATATTAATCAATCATCAATCATCATCATCATCATCATCAATAGTAGTAGTAGTAGTAGTAGTAGTATAAAATTCTTATCCTGCCCCCTACTGCCAAAGGCAGCTCGGGGCGGCGTACAATATAAAAGCATAAAATATACATATAACTTAAACAAACATTAAAACCATCATTTTGCCGCCCCCCCCACAAAAAAACCTATCCCATCCTTCCCCGTACCCGTGTCTCTCACCAAATGCCTGGTGGAACACCAAGTCTTACATTGACGCCTGAAGTAGGGAAGGCCATGGGTCAAATGAACCTCTGCTGGGAGGGAGTTCCACAACTGAGGTGCAGCGACTGAGAATGCCCTCTCCAGTGTGGCCCCCCATAAAACACAGGAGACCTCCAAAAACGCACCCCTGGCTGACTGCAATGGCTGTTCCAGACTGCCCCTGACTGTTCCATGGGGGGCACTGATGTGACCGCCATGGCAAACAGGTGTGTGCGTGCGCGTGTTCACATGCTCCAGCCATTTCCACCCATCGCCCATGCACAGAGCCATTGGCCAAAATGGTGATGGCTCCATGTATGGAGATTGGTGGAGGTGGGTGGAGATGGGTGCGCGTTTGTGTAATGGCCGCCCACGCACTGCACACCAACCACGGCGCTCCCCCCACCCCCCCGCACAGCAGCCCATTTGAAAAGGGCCTTAGAACTGATTAAAATGTGAGTTATTTTTTGTTGAAAATAATGGGGGAAAGGATTGGAGAAATGTATGGAAACACTTTTTTTCAGCTGAAATATACTGACAACTCAAAATATGATTTCTTTTATGGATTTTTTTGGGGGAGGGGGTTGGTTACTGAAAAGTGGAAACCAAGTTGAACAGAGCAACAAAGATGGTCGCAGTTATGGGATGGCATCCATTTAAGGAGAGGCTCAATAGGTTAGGAATCTTCAGCTTAGAAAATAAATTAGTGGTGATATGTTGGAGGTTTACGAAATGAGGAGTGCTGCCTTTTCTCAAAGTACTAGAAGTTGGGGAAGGAAGTATTGTTTTTGCACGATGCTTGACTAACCTGTGGAATTCATTGTGAAGAGATTTTGTGAAGGCAAATAACTGGATTTCCATAACTGGATTTGGAAAAAGACTGGATACGTTTTTAGAGGATAGGTTCATAAATAGCTATTAGACAAGTTGGTCAGGGGATGAGATTTCTGACTGTAGGGAAATGGAAGTAAAAACTGAGGTGTGGATCATTCCATTAAGACCTGCTTGTGCCCTTCTTTGACGTATCCCAACGTAGTCACTATCAGAGACAGGATACTGGAATAGATGGACCACCGATCTGATCCAGGATGGCAATGTTATGTTCTTAAAAATTCCAGTTCATTTCCTGAAATTTCTTAAAGCGTTTGAAAACTGATTTCGTATCAAAGAAACTTGTTTTCTTATTATATTTGAAATTTAATGCTAAATTTCACCAAATTTGGTTTGAAATAAAAATATATCTGTGACCATCTCTGCTACCTCTATTTAAGCTAATGAGAGTTTTCCCATTGACTTCCATGGGAGTAGAGCTAGACCAATGCAGGATGTTATTGAAAATACCAGGTCAGGCACTGATGCACTTGTGCCACCAAATGAAATCCCAGCAATTTTACCTCACTTAAGAACCCCAGAATTCAAACACAATATCAGGTTTTTCTTGCATCAAGTCAAATTTTACCCTGAATAAAAATTTGGTTTCTAGGTCATTATAGATAAATCCCATGAGAGCTGAGGCTCACACAGAATTAAACACTGAAGAGGCACCTTATTTACTAGATCATGACTGGACTATAAAAGTTAACATAAAACCTCTAATAAAAAAGATAAAAGATGCAAATCGTTGGTCACCATAAAAACTCCTCTGGTTGGGACATCTAATTAAATAGCACTGTCACTGAAGAGTATTTATATCCTTAGTGCATTACCACTTCTTTTCCCATCTCATGCTAATAAAAGCACTCAAGTCAGTTGTATTTACATTTCTGTGAAATAAGAAACTGGCATGAGATTAAAAATGGGATTAGGGTGCAAACAGTTAAGCACACACTTATTTTTAAGCATGGGAGCATTCCCCCTAGGGCTGAAATGAATAATTTGTGCAAATACAAAATTAGACAAGTCTGGTCTATTTGTGCACTCTCCAACAAAGAAGAGCACCATTTTCATCTTTCTTTATCTGCACAAATATTTGATTCCAGTTCAGCTTGGTTCAGTCACTTCAGTTTCTTGGTTATTTTGGTTTGGTCGTTTTGGCCATTTTGGCATGAGCCAGGCAATTCTGCAGTAGGGTTCCAGCAAAATCGGGTCTGCCAGCACACTCCGCAGGTCCTCTCTCTGCTAAAGGTCAGCAAGTGCGAGATTCTCCATGGGCAGCAAACTCCACAAACCTGGGGCTCCTTGATGAACACAGCATGCATGTTCAACATCCATTATGTCAGTGGGTGGGCAGCAGACTTTGCATTATCTACATAGTAACAGGATGGGGCTGCCCAGCTGTTGTGCTGCTGTACAAAAATTTAACTTTTGAATCCCATGTCAGCATTACATTAGATGGATCACATCCAGGCCTCCTAACCAATGGGAGCTTACATGAGCCCTGTGACACTGTCCGCATTCAAAACTTTGCGGTGCAAGGCCAGGCAAGCTATTCTGGTTACCAATTGTTGAAAGCACCTGTGCAGCCCTGGCAACAGCTGGGAACTGGTTCCTGGTGATTATCAAGGCCCTCCACTCCTCCCTGGCCAACATGGATGAAATGATATGGCCCGTGATGCTGATGCTGATGGACATTGCCTATTGCTCATTCCTCATTTAATAGAAGCAGCTAAAAAAAGAAGAGGACAGAATAGTCTGCCAGCAGACCATACTTTGGCACCAGATCTGCTCCTCCTGCACAGGCCACCAATAGGGAGATGCAGAGCATGGTCGGATGTCTACAACAGGTAGCCAAGTTCTACAACTTATGCCTCTTGTGCCCTGCACACTTTGAGCACTGCCATGTCAAAAGCCCACATTCTCTGGGAGAAGGAAAAAAATGCTGACTGGTGGAAGTCCATGCTAGCTTCATGGGGAGATGACCAATGAATTGCCATCTTCTGTATGTTACAGTGCATTCTGCTAGGATTCTTTGCTCCCCATCTTGAAATGTGCTCACTGTTATGCAGCTGCCCAACCCAGTGGTGAAGCAGGTTGCTATTGCTATCTGCAAGCTGGCCACCTGCCTGGATTTCTGCTGCTCTGTTGTCCAGGAGTTCAGTGTAGGACCACCAGCACAGTGGTCTTTGGGATGGCTGCAAGGTGATTGTGGTGATTTCTGTGAGGTGATTGTCTACAAGGTGATTGTGCAAAGCCTCTCAGCCAGATCATGCAACTGGTTGATGCAGAAGATGTGATGGCAGGCTTTGAAAAGAATAGGTTCCTCAACTTCATTGATGGGAGTGACATATTGAGTCGATCGACCCTGCTAATTTTGTTAGATCTGTTGGCTGCTTTTGATACCGTTGATCATGAGATGTTGGTGACTCACTTGTGGGATCGAGCTGGAGTGGGCAGGATCATCCTTGACTGACTTTGCTCTTTCCTAACGAGGAGGACTCAGCGTGTGGTGCTCGAGGATTCTTCTTCATCTCCACGGGACCTCATGTGTGGTGTCCCGCAAGGTTCTATTCTGTCCCCACTCTTGTTCAACATGTCTTGTTCTACCATCTCCAACTTCAACTCCTCTCTTGCCTCCATCCTCAACTCCCTTGACCCCTCTCCTCCCTCCTGGCTCACTCCCGTAACCCTTGCCCTTGGCTCACCTCCACCCTCTCCATCTCCGCTCCTGCACCCGGGCTGCGGAACACCTCTGGTGCAAATCCCACAACCGCGCTAACTTCCTCCACTTCTAATTCTGCCTCTCTTCTCTCAACTCTGCTATCTCCATTGCTAGAGAGCAGTACTATGCCTCCCACATTGAGTCCTGCTCCCAGGACCCTCGCCACCTCTTTTCCACCTTTGATTCCCTTCTCAAACCCCCCTGTCCTCCTCCTCACTCTTCTCTCTCCAATTAGGATCTTGCTCTCTTTTTCACTTCTAAGATTGACAAGATCCACCTGGATATTGCTTCCAACTCCTCTCCCCCTACTACTCCCCCCTCCCTCCTCCCCCAACCTCTCTCCTGTCCTTCTTCCCTCCCGCCTCCCTTGAGGAAATCTCCATGCTCTCCTCCTCCAACCCCTCCACTTGCCCCCTGGACCCCATTCCTTGCCGCCTCCTGATCTCCATTGCTTCTACCATCGCCCCTCTCCTCCTGCACATCATCAACCTCTCCCTCTCTACTGGCTCCTCCCCCTCTGCCTTTAAACAAGCCACTGTCTCCCCCATCCTCAAAAAGTTCACTCTGGATTCCTCTGAACCCTTTAATTACCATCCTGTCTCGCTCCTCCCTTCTGCCTCCAAGCTCCTTGAACGGGTTGTTTACTCCTGTTGCCTTGACCTCCTCTCCACCAACTCCTCCCTTGAC
>QEPC01001577.1:890002-931461 GCA_003113815.1 Sphenodon punctatus
GTCCCATCTCCCTCGCTGCCCTGCACACCTGGAACTCCCTCCCTGCCCTCATCCACCTGGCTCCCACCCTCCACACTTTCAAGTCCCTCCTCAAAACCCACCTCTTCCACTCTGCCCTTCCTAACTCCTGTTAACCATTCTCACCCAGGATTATCCCCCACCTGCTATCTGTAATCTCCCAGCTTACTGCAACCAAGCCAAGAACATGTACCTGAGCTTTCGCATCCTCATGAATGTTGCATCTCTTGTCTCTCACTCTGTTCCCCTTTCCCTGTCTCCCCTCCCCCTGTCTTTAGATTGTAAGCCCTAGGGCAGGGACCATGTCTATCTTATTCTTTGTAAAGCACCAGGTACATTGCTTGAGCTAAATAAATGCTAATCATCATCATCAATCATCAATCATCATCATCATCATCATCAATAATATATGCAGCCAGTATGCAAGGTCATGAGACTATCTGAAGGGCATCTTCTCTGTGGTTATGCTATTGGTCATGGTCCATGACACGTGCTTCATTGATGTTCTTACTGCATGGTCTGGGAAGAACCACGATGTCCACATATGGAGGCACTCACCTTTCTTTGGACATACGTACACTAGAGACTTTGGGCTGATCACTGCTGTTACCACTGCAGTGCCATGAGGATTGTTGTGCTTGGGGATCCTTCCTAGCTGCTGAAGCTGTGGGTGATGAAAGCCTACAGTATACCAGGACCCTGGGGCAGAGGTACTTCAACTGTCAGCTCAGTGCAGTTTGTTCCTCTGGCAGGTACCAGCAGGTTTATACAGTGAGGGCACACAGCAAGGCGTTCTCAGTTGCTGCCTCATTATTTATTATGAATAATAATTTATTCCATAATACTTTATAGAACTCCCTTCTCCTGGAGGTTCCCCAAAGTCCAAACCTAAGCATTTTCTGGAGACACTGTAAGTGTTTTCCACTTTTCTTTTTGGCCAGGGATTTTGCAGGTTGGGGTAGGGATTTGTTGGAGATTTTTACATGTTTTTATGTACTGTCATTTTAATACGTTTTCCTGCTGAAATACCTGTCATTTTAATAAGTTTTCCCGCTGAAATACCTGTCCTGATCCTTAGAGGAAGGGTTGGATATACATTTAAATAAAATAATTTTTTAAAAGCCCAGTTATGGGTGTCCATTCAGCATAGATTGCAAGTACAGACACACTGTGGTTTACTAATATACCCATGGGAATCTGAGACTTCATTATAAACGGATATTACCAACCTGTTTAGGCTCTTCAAATTTACCTTCCCAAAAGGATATTAAATGCCTTACAGTAACAGCAGAACATTCTTTCTTATTATTTCTTCTTGAAGCATCTCTAGTGAAATTCAATTGAGCCAAACTGCTAGTTAGAGATGCAGATATAGTTTGGAATGAGTCTTTTCTTTCAGCACACGGATTTTCAGGAATCCATCTCTGTAGAATGAGGACAATTACCAGAAATGACTGAAGAATTTGCTAACCCTTTCTGACAGCCTCGAGTCAGAAATGTACATGTCTGCAAATGGCAATACACGCTGATGCCTTCTCAAAAACCATTGCTTTGATTTTCAAATATGAGGATGGATTTCTTTTGTGAGATGTTTAATGGATGAGTTGTTGGTAAGTGGTAGCAGATTCAGTTATAAAATGAATTCTGAGGAAAAAATTATGGGAAAAGTCTATAATAAGTTTGACAAAGAAAAGAGTAGCCAGCAACAGGATAATCTAAAAACAACAACAACAATCATGCTAGGAGTGATGGGAAGACAAAGTCATGATGGGCTCTTAGCACTATAGGCGTGTCAGGGTGGCCAAATGTCTGGTTTTCACCTGGACAGTCTGGGAATTGGGGGGCTCTGGCCAGGCACCCTGCAAAGTCCCCTAACTCTTAGATGGGATCTTGCCTTGGAGGCTGCTGGCTGCTGGGCATGAGACTCTTAAACGGAAAAAAAAAGAAGAAGTGGTGGATCTAAGAAGGAGAGGCTATCTTGAACAGCCTGGCCCTTTAAGACAGTTAGCGCTGGCCTAGAAGGCGCTGATACTTCTGCTTGTTGAGACTCGCACCATTGCAGATGCTAGAGTATGTTGAGACGCTATGTGTAGGGGAGGATAGCACCTTAATGCTACCCAGTCAGCTAAGTATCTAGAGGCAAGCGGAGGACTCAGGGACTGGGTATTGGGTAACCTGAGTGCTAGAGTGGGGCCAGCTGGGATGACTGTTCTGAGCTAGCCCAGAACCCTGAAGTATTGACCTGACTCTCAGTAGAGAGATGGCTTTGGGAGGAATAGGAGTCAGGGAGGTCTCTGCCGAAGCTGGCAACAGGAGGAACTGTGCTTGGCTCGGGGGGCCTAGGAGCAGACCCAGAAAGAATGAAGGATTGACTGGCTTCACAAGGGATCATGCCTGGTGAAGGAGCCCGGGCCAGGACCAAGGTACCTGGGTGCCGTGTGAAGATCTTGCTAAGTGAAGGTACTGGACTATAAATACTTGCATGTAGAGACTGGAGAATGATTGAGCACCTTAATAATAAAAAGAACATTTGAGAAGTGAGGTTCCCACCTGGTCTGGGTGTTTGGGGTGCTGGTTCCTGACAAAACTTACCTCATGGGCCCAGACCCTGTTATAGTGGAATTTGGGGGAAATATGGTGTCTAGCACAAGCATATAACCACTTTGGTGTAGTTAGAATGAACTACAGAGGGCACATTGGTGACAACAGGACCACTGCTAACAAACTTTGTGATTCCAACACACAGTTGCTGCTTGGGAGTTAAAGCAGATTATATCTGCCCTGACATCACTCCTGTCTGAGTGTTTACAGAGGAAATGGAGGTTATGGGGTGTTGCAAGGAATTACAGAAAGGGAACATGCAAATACAGCACAACACTATTCAAAATGCAGTGGCACAGATAAGTATACGTCCAGTTTCTCACATTACTGGGACTGGGGGACTTCTGTGAGGGCAATCATGGCTGTATTCTCACAGAAATTAGTGCATGTAGGAATGCGCAATTCCGCTTTTATGCTGCAAGAACACCCATAATTGAAAAGCTACATTGGGGAACCTGGTAATGTGTGAGTGTTCTCATGGCATAAAAGCAGAATAACACATTCCTATGTGTGCTGTTCTCCTGTGAGAATACAGCTGTGATTTCCCTCATGGAAGTTCCCCCACCCCTTCCATGTTACATTAGGAAGTGGCCTTTGACTGATGGGACCCCTTAGGAGATCCCTTTATCCCCTTCTGTGAAAAGTTCATTTATCAACACTGAGGCATGAGATCAGTTTTGTTCTGTCACCTGTATTTTTCTGATCGATTGATCAACATATCAATACCCTGTACTAATGAACTATGCATTACTAGGGCTGCAACTCTATCTCAATATTATCAAGAATCTCATTGAGAATTGGGTTCTCAGTGAGATTTTCCCAATCAAGAATGAATCAAGAATTGGCTGTTCTTGACACCATTCTCAATGAGATTCTCGAGAATTTTTTTAAAAACCACTGCACATACACAAAATGGCTGCTGCAGCTGTTGTAAATGTGTGAAGCCCTTTTCCAAAATGGCACTGGCAGTGTTGCTGCCATTTTGGAAAGGGATACCCATTCTGTGCATGCATGGTGGCCATTTTTCCCATGCACAGCACAGTTAGGCGTGGGGTGTGGACCCAGCCCAGCTGTTGGAACAGAGCACACAGACAGGACAGCCTACACACTAATCACTGATTAGTAGTGCTATTGCTAATTAGTAATCAGGGTGCCTAGGACAGCAGGAAGCAGACACAGAGAGGTGGGAGTTGATGACAGCAGGAATGTAGCTGCTGCCCGCATGCCCGGGCGCAGGCTGGACCATTTCCAGGCCCCCTGCAGGGCACACCAGTGCATGCATTGAGCCACCCGCAACCTCCCCACCCTGCTCGCCCTTCAGGAGCTGGGCCTGCCAGCATGTGGGGCAGCCAGGGCAACCTGGGGCCCCGAGCCCAGGTGGCAGGGTGTGACCGGGGGGTGGGGCACCACAGGTCCCATCCTATAACAATTGTGGCTTCCGCCCTCCTGGGGTGCCATTCACCATGGAGCTGGGACGGTTGGGCACCTGCGGGATGCACATAGCCATTTGCGCGAAGTGGTACTGCTCACACACCGAGCTCCTGCGTATCCAGACCGCAGAGGTGCACCTGGCAACCCAGCTGCGGATGTGAATGGCCAAGAGCTCTACCAGAGCCCAGAGAGCCCGTCATGGGCACAGGTGCTCCCTGGCCTGTCTCAGGACCCAGCGGGTGTCTGGGGTGGCCCTCCAGGCCCTCCTCCGTGCCCGGGGCTGGGAAGTTGCGCTCTGCGAGGCGGCCGACTGGCTTCAGTGGTGGAGGGAGACCATGGGGCGTGCAGCCCTGTTCGCTATTCCCATTGACCGGTGGGTATGGATCACGGAGCGGGCACAGGGGTGGTGGCCCAGGACACTGGGCCAATGGGACGAGGCCACCTGGAGAGTGCACTTTCGGATGGACAGGCGCATCCTCCTGTGTCTTTCCAAGCTGTTAATGCCCTGGCTGGAGAGACGGGACAACCCCGTGTGGGCCCCCATTCTCGTGGTCCAGCGGGCAGCCATTGGGGTCTGGGCCCTTGCGACACCCAACTCCTGCCATTTTATCGCACAGCACTTTGGCATTGGGGTGAGCACCGTCACTGGGATCCTGCGAGATGTCTGTGAGGTGGTGGAGGGTGTGCTCCTGGACCGAGAAATCCAGCTGCTGGACCAGGAGGCCGTGATGGCCGGCTTCACAGCTGGAGGATTCCCCAACTGCACAGGCACCATGGACGGCACCCACATTGAGATCCTCCAACCATCCGCTGTGGAGGTCTCGGAATATATCAACTGACATGGGTACCACTCCCTGCAGCTGAAGGTGGTCGTGGATCATAGACATTTACATGGGCCACTCTGGTCACATCCCAACCATGATGCCCGGATCATGAACATCTCTCCCTTCTATACCCAGATGTACCGCGGGGACTTCGCCGACATGGGGATGTCCTGGATCAAGGGGGTGATGATGCCCCCCTGCACCCTGGGGGACCCGGCCTATCCACTTACCCGCTGGCTTATGAAGTTGTACCCAGTCGCAAGGAACCCAGTGGAGGTGCTCTACAATACCCACCTGTGCGCAAACAGGACCGTGGTCGAGAGGGCCTTCGGGGCCCTCAAGCAGTGCTGGAGGAACCTTGCGGGTCACCTGGACTACACGGTGGAGACCTTGACCCGGGTGATTGGAACCTGCTGTTTTCTGCACAATGTGTGCGAGACAAATGGGGCTGCCCTCAACAACCTCGTCCCCTGGCGCCCTCCCGGCCGATGACTCTCTATGTGAACGCAGAGAACCCGCGGGAGTACCGGTACGCAAACCGCATCCATGCAACCCTGGCCAGGCGGATCAGCCGGGAGGCTGAGGTGTGAGGATGCACCCCCCAGTCTCCACCACCCCGGGGCCCCCAAAAGCACCCTGGGAGCACCCCTCAATGCCCACCCACCCCCAGCCCAGGGCCCATAAACAGAACCACGGAGGCGACAGTGGTTCCCGTACATTTATTGTGACCACCACCTACAGGTACCCACCACCACCACCACCCCCCACCTCCCTGTGCTGTATCCCCCCCTCAGGCCCCCCTCCCCCTTCTCCCCTTCCTCCCCATCACCCACATCACCAGGGCCTCCCTCTTGGCCACCCTGTGGGCGCCGTGGAGCTCTGGGATCTCCCTCCCCCCCGCTGTCCGTGTCCCCAACAGTGTCCTTGGAGGCCTCGGTGTCCTGAGGGGCAGGCGGTTTTGGGAGGGTGGGCAGACCCGGGCCATAGGGGTCCACCTGGGCGGCTGCTCCCTCTGGAGGCCTACAGGGACCAGGAGGTGGATGCGTGCACCCAGTGGGCCTGCTGGTGGATGGGGCAGTGGCGGAGGTGGTGGGGGCACTAAGGGGCCTGGCATCGGGGCAGGGTTAGGCAGGTTGCCCGGCAGGGCGACTGCCATCACGTACACGCTCATGGTCCCCGCGTGCAGTAGCAGCGATGTGCTGATGTCATGGGAGTGGTCCATCTAGGCCAAATGCTCCCTCACCATCCTGTTGATGACCTGTTCCAGCCACCCAAATGCCTCCACCTGCCTGTTGTGCTCCCAGTGCTCCCACCTCCATTCCATGTGCACCTCTGTTTGCAGCCTCTGGTCCCTTGCCTCCACTTGTTGGATGGCCCTTTCTGTGGCTGTTCGGTGGTTGAGCAGACTATGTCCTCAGCTTGCTCATCCCTCCGGTGCTGTACCCATGCCCTGTGCTCCCCCATCATTGCACTGAGGGCATGGGGCCAGCTTCCTGGGATCCGTCGGGTCGCCCTGTTGGGGTACACAGTAGGGGTTGGTTAGATGCCCCAGCTGCCCGCCTCCTATCCCGTGGCATGGCTGGGGGGTTGTGGGCCCCCCCTCAGGATGGTGGATGGTGCCCTCCCCTGGCATACCCCTATGCCCAGACCCCCCCACCCCAGCACTGTGTGCCCCGATTCCCCCACCTGGCCTCCCTCGGTGCCCTCTCCCACCCCCCACTTGCCAGTGTACCTCACCTTGGACTTCCAGCTTCTCCTGGGGCTGCTCTCCACCGTCCTCCTTGCCTGCCTGTTGCAGGTGTCGGGGCGTGCCGTGTCCTGTGGGGATATGGGAGGAGTTGGGTGGGGGTGGTCTGACCGTGTCCCCCAGCGGCCCCCCGGGTGCCCTCCTCATGATCTGGGGTGCCAGGTTTTGCTGGGGGAAGCCCTGTCCCCAGTGTGCCCCCCTTCTCCCTCATCCCATCCCCCTGGTCCGTCTCCCCTCCCACCCGCTTGCTTACCCTTGATGTCTGTCTCGGAGTCCTCCAAGGCTGGTCCCTCTGTATTACTGGGGTGCCCCTGCATCCACTGGCTGAGGGTAACCATTGTGCCGGCCTTGGATTCTCCCAGTCCGGACAGGGACGGGGGCTCTTGGGGTTGGTGCTCGAGGGGGGCCTGGTGGTCCCTGAGGTCCCAGGGTGTTCCTCTTGGGGGATGGGGCTCCTGGAGCCGTTGCCTTCTAGGGGGGGTGAGGGGAGGGGGTACCTCAGCCCGTTCCCTGCCCTGGACCACAGCACTCCCCATGAGGCACGGGGCAACAATGGATCCTTTCATGTGAAGAATGCAGTCCAGGGTGTCATAGTAGGGGACGGTTCGGGCTCCATGGCCGGACCGCCGGTTGTTGTCTTTTATGGACTTGTACCTCTTGAGCTCCGTGACCTTGGAGTGGCACTGGGCCATGGTCCTATGGTGCCCCGTCGCCTCCATGTCCAGCACGCTCTCCTGGTAGATGTGTTCATTCTGCTGGTTGATAGCTAGCTCCAGTTGGTGCTCAAGGGTTCCCCAGATCCTAATAAAGTCCTGTGTTTCCCTGTGCCCCCATTGCCCCCCTCGGTGGTATGGACATCTCCCCTGAGAGCCCTCCTGGTCCCAGTCCTCCACATGCCCTCCAGCCCTCTCCTCCGGGGGCTCGGCCTCCCGGGCCTGTTTTCATGTCTGTGAGTCAATGGGGGGGGGCGTGGTTGGTTTTTGGGTTGCCTCTTCACTGCAGCCCTCCCCCTTTCCCCCCGCCTGCTGGCCTGCCCAGCACCCTTGGTGCCCCTGTGCCTCCATCCTGCCCCCCTTTGCTCCCCTTACCCATTTCTGGGGTGCCTCATCCCTGGGGCTGGTTGCAGGCACTGGGGAAGTCTACCCCAGCTGCTGCTGCTTCTACTGCTGCTACTGTCCCTCCACTGCCTCCAAGTGCAGCATGACCACCTCCTCCGCCTACGCCTCCTCTTCCTCCCTTGCTCTCTCGCCCTCTGCTCTCATCTCCCTTCCACCTCGCTCCATCCCGCCACATTCCCCTGCTGCCGGGTGCTCTTTAAATCTCCCTCCCTGGCCTGTGTTGTTGCTGGTTGCCTGGCAGCGACGCCACGTGCTTTGTCCCTGACTGGGAATAGTTTTGCTTGATTCTGGTCGATGGTTGCCATTCAGACGTTACTTTTTTTTGTTTCCCGGTGAGAATTGCTTTGACCACGCTTTCGGAGATGGTCCAGGCTGGACCTCCAGAAGTGTGGTTGATTTTGACCCCTTCTGGGGATTGACTGTAGTGAACATTTGGCGGCTGCTGAACAGACGTTCAGGGTGCTTTGGCCCCGCCGCAGGGTTGACTAGTTCACTATGGTTGACTGTGATCTCATAACATCTGAAATCACCCAAAGATATGGCATGGAGACACCTTCCTGTGGTGGCAAAAGAATTACCATGAGGGCCAGATGACAGGGGGACGCTGATGGAAAGGACGGTAGAAGAAGCATCAGTGAGCAGCCTGGGTAAGGAGCTAGGAAAAGCCCGATGGAAGGAGTTGTAAGAGGGTGGATGTATTTTGTTTTTATTATCATTATTACAATAACAAAAATGAAGCCAATAACAACAAAATCATTAATGACTTTTGTTTTACATTATTCACTTTGTTATTGCCTGGCAGTTATTTTTGGAGGGGAAATGTGGAGAGGGGAGCAGGGAGAAGACAACTCTGAGCCATTTGAGAGGGAAACGGTGTTGAACTCTTGAACTGGGTCTGTGATGGGAAGGGTGAGCAGACAGCAAGGACCTGATGGATGTAATCGCTGGCCAATGAGGAGTGCAAGCAAGTCCCAGGCAGCCACATGGCACCCTGTGATTTCTCAATGCCTTCTGCCTCCCAGAACCAATCATGGGGGCTCTGGGGAGGACAACCCTTTATTTTGTCAGGGCTGTTTGACTCTTGTTCTGTGTTAGCTCTTGCTGTGTCAGGTTGTGTTTGCAGAACTCTGGTGATTGCAATAAAAATCTTTCCCAGCCCTCAGTGTAATATATTACCACCTATACATATACCTTACCTTTCCTTATACTCTTTATACATTTTATCTTTTCCCTTCCTCCCCTGTCTGTCTCCCTCTATACAGATAGATAGATAGATAGATAGATAGATAGATAGATAGATAGATAGATAGATTTTCCCCAAATTCAAAACCTCTGGTTTAAGATAACATGTAAGGTGTATATAATTTCTGCAAATGAAAAACCTTCACATCAAAGAATCAGTAAAGCCACATAAAACTCCGCATAAATAAAAACCTCAAAATGAAGACAATAGCGACAACAAATATAATTTCAACAAATTAAAAACCCACCTAATTATGAAATCAACAACAACACTTATAAATTCCGCCATACAACACAACACCAGGAAATTATAAGTTAAGACACACTGTTCACAACTAAGTGTGCACAAGAATAACACAGCCACAACAACAGTGGACACACTATGGACACTGCACAACCACAGTTGACATAAAATGACAGAACTGTGCCTTAACATCTGTCCCTGTTGTATTTTTGTTTGTTTGCTTGAATTGTGCCTTTGATTTGCAGGCGTACAATTGGCCTTTAGTGCTCTGCCTGTGTTGCTAAGAGATTGGAAAATTTTAGCATTATTTTTTTTCCCTGATGGGTTCATTGAACAATGTTTGCCTTTTGTTTTTATTGTGGTTTGGGAAATCTTGTTGTCAGATTTGATATGAGTCATGTGCAAGCTGCTGTGAACTATATGGTGTTTTTTTGTAGTTTTTTTCTGTGGTCTTGGTGTGGGACTTGTGTTCCGTACATATATTTGCATCTGAGTTTGTTTGGTTTTGTATGAATATGTTGCTTTTGCTGTTGTAAATTTTGTGGTTTGGACTCTTTGGGAGTCATGTTTGTTTTTTTGTATTGTATGTTTGTAGGCCTAGTGATTAAGTTGTTCAGCACTGCTGCTGGTTCATAAGGTTGAGTTTACATTTTTTCTGCTGTGAAGGCAAAATTATTTGGCTGTGTTGCCTTTGTGGTTTTCTAGTACCTTCTCTAGTAGTCTCTTTGTTGATTATGTGCTTCTTGTGCATTGTGTATTTGGTTAGAAGCTTGTGAGTCGTTCAACAATTATGAAAGGCTCACTTTGGTCTAAGAAAGTTGTGCCCATTCTCACATAAGCAGACTATCCTTGGCACAGTTTTATGATGCATGAAGTTTGAAGAGCAAACTTGATAATATGTTTTCTTTGGTGGTCCTTTTTCTTTATTTTTGTTTTTGAGTATGCACAGTGGTTTTAGGGATGGATATTAAGGCACAGTTCTCTGATGTGAAGGTTTTTCATTTGCAGAAATTATATGTGCCATAACAGTTATCTTAAACCAGAGGCTTTTAATTTGGGGAATCTCCTTGTTTTTTAAACCCTTTCTTTTGGGGGGAGGGTGTAGAGGGATGTGTGTGTGTGTAGTGTATTAATCCCAGCATGCCACACTAGGGAACATGGCGGCATTTCCACAGTGCGCTTTCCACAGTCTCTACTAGAGAAGACACTAGCAGTCTGCTAACTGCGTAAGTCTCTATATGGGTCTCTATGAACACCACTTACCAGTTGCAAAGATTATTAAACCTCCCTGACACCTAGTTCCCATGCATATGCTCTCCCTCTGTGATGTGTAAGTTACACAAGACACAGCACCATACAGCTTCAAGGAGCTCACCTGCAGTGGAGGGGCAGCACCTGGGTCTAGAACCCACCCAACACACCCTGCGCTACCATCCAGAGCAAATCCCTCCTGGCCTGGCTGGTATTCATCAGAGTGCTACTGCCTGTTTTAGTAACTAATCAGTTCTTTTCTCTGTGACAAGGCACAGAAATGTAGGGCCCCAGATATAAGAGGAAAAAGCATACCCTTTCCTTCAAAAAGAGGCTGCTAACACAGTGATACTAACCTCAACTAGCTTGGTTGCATAGTATAAAACCAACAAACCAAAGCACCTTAAATAAGGCTTTCTATGACCTCAAGTCCAGTACATGTCAGTCAGATGCAAGAGATTTGTTGTCCTTCCATTAATACTGTTGATGACTTCTCTACGCTGAAACTTTTTTTTTTTAAAGGACACTGTGCCAAATCTGTCTAACCATATGAAATGTATATACCTGCATGCCATCCTTTTCATTCAGTAAGTTTCTTGTTGAGAGAAGAGATTATTTGCATACATGCATTTGCTTGAATAGTACATTGTCAGAAGTACAGTGGTTGACTTGGAGAATGGTTTATAACAATTAGTGATTTGTTTCTTAAGGGGTTACTTAGGATAAAAACAATACACCTTTAAAATCAGACATCCTATCCATGTTACTGATCTTGCCTCAGAATATTATAACTCAACAGCTGTATGCCTGAAGTTGCTTTTTATGATGCTTGCAGTTCGTGCTAGCTTACCTTTGGGAAGCTTACCTTTGGGAGCTCCGGTGGCGGCGGGCGGTCCGGCGGCCTCAGCACCGGCTGTGGCTGCCGGCGTCAGGACGCTCTAGGCCTTCCGGTGAAACCCGGAAGTTCCCTGGAAGGCCTAGAGCGTCCTGACGCCGGCAGCCACAGCCGGTGCTGAGGCCGCCGGACCGCCCGCCGCCACCGGAGCTCCCAAAGGTAAGCTTCCCAAAGGTAAGCTAGCACGAACTGCAAGCATCATAAAAAGCAACTTCAGGCATACAGCTGTTGAGTTATAATATTCTGAGGCAAGATCAGTAACATGGATAGGATGTCTGATTTTAAAGGTGTATTGTTTTTATCCTAAGTAACCCCTTAAGAAACAAATCACTAATTGTTATAAACCATTCTCCAAGTCAACCACTGTACTTCTGACAATGTACTATTCAAGCAAATGCATGTATGCAAATAATCTCTTCTCTCAACAAGAAACTTACTGAATGAAAAGGATGGCATGCAGGTATATACATTTCATATGGTTAGACAGATTTGGCACAGTGTCCTTTAAAAAAAAAAAGTNAATGGCTGCAATGTAAAAAAATCTGGTACCCCGGAATCCGGTACCCGGTCCGGATTACCGGGTCGAATCCGATAATGCCGGTATGCCCGGTACCGGCATTATCGGATACCGGATTCTACCGGTTTGCCCACCCCTACCTTAAACTGTTTTTCCATTTTTGCTTGAGCTTAAATCAAGATTGTAGGTTTTGTAACAACCTAACTAACCTTCTACGTATTTTTGTTTAATGACTTAGAAGTCTCCAAAGAAATCTACCTCCAAAATAAAACCACAATTTTCTTGGCTGTAAAATGCAGAACCTGCTGCAAGGAAGCTACATGAAGATCTGTCTATTTCCTACACTTCATAATGTCTAGTTTTCATAACTTTCAGAACAGCCTACTTATCTGCACATTTGACAATATTTTCTTTTTTCAAAAATAATCCTGCTCCAGCAGTAATCTTGGAAAGCAATGAGTGAGGTAAATGTGTATTGTCTCTGTTACTCTTATACACACCCATCAATGTGGTAATATGAAAGCCAAACACAGTTTACACCCAAATATATTTTTTTTAAAAATTGAGAAAAGAGTTCTGTGTTGCCCTCTGCCTGTAGTTTTACTTGCCAGCTAAGAAACCAGACAGTAGGAAAATCAAAACAGTGAAGTAAATCTTTCTAGAATGCCAGGAGGTTATGCTAGGATATGCTTTTACACATTCCGGAGATGCAAGACTTCTGCCAAGGATGTTCTACTGTAAATTAAGACACACACACACACACACACACACACACACACACACACATATGCAGACATGCTGCTTTCGCACACAGGCAAAGACACACAAAGGCAGACACACAAACACACCTCTCTCACAGAGACATGCATATACACCACACACACACACACAGAAGCAGATACATACATACCTCTCCCACACACAGAGGCAAAAACCCACACACACACTGGGTAAGCAATCACTCCCACACACTCCTGCTCCCCCATATGATCAGTGAGCGTATTTCTGGTGATAGTGGAGGAGGAGGAGCTTTTGGTGCTGTTGGCACTGCTCCAGGTTGTGTGTGAGCTGGAGTCATTGGAGCTGCAGCTGTGCTGCCACCACTCTGCTCCTCTCCGCGCCATCACTGCCAGTGTAATTTTCAAAGGACCTGCGGTGCCAGGGCCTGCGGGATCACACTGTGGGGTTGCCACCATGTTACCTAGTGTGGCATGCTGTGAAGTGTAGTCCCAGCATGCCACACTAAGGAACATGGCAGTAGTCCCACAGTGTGCTTGTGCATGGCCTGACACTGTGGGACCTTTGAAAATTACACTGGTGGTGGCATGGAGATGAGCAGAGCGGCGGCAGCATCAGCATTATGCTGGGGAGGCACAATGAGAGGCAGAGGTAAACTCAAGAGTTTACTATGGAGGTAGGAATGTGGGTGGCGGGTTTAGTTCCTCCCGCCTTCAGCACCCTGCCCAGACAGGGGAGCTTTTCCCCGAGCCAAATGCCGCTTCTGGAGCTGCTGCTGTCTCCACTCTGTGCAGCTACTGCTGCTGGTATATTTTAAAGGGCCCATGATGCCAGGCCACATGCAAGCACATTGTGATGTCATGGCCATGTTAGGACTCGTTTGGGGTCTGTGAAATCTACCAGTAGCAGTGGTGGTGCAGAGTGAAGCAGAGCAGAGCAGAGCAGCAACAGCAGCTGCTCCAGAAGCAGCATTTGGCTCAGGGAAAAGCTCCTCTGTCTGGGTGGGGTGCTGCTCTGTCTATATATATAGACAGTTATTAGATATTAGATAGTTATTATAGATAGATAGTTGTATGAGTTAGCTTAGTTATAGAGATAGACAGAGATAGTGAGTAGTGATTCAGTTTTAATATTTTATAGTGTGTTTCTAGGACTAGGCCTTTGTAGATATTAGCTAATATTCCATTTAGTTCCATAGGTTTTAGAATAGTTAATAGCAGTTAGAGTTAGTGCAGTTGATATATATAATATTCAAATTCTGAATAAATAAATTTAAAAAAATATAAAATCTTCCTCTGCATAATTTAGGAAGGAAAAATGGAGAAGGGAAGCAGGAGATGCCAGTCTTCTGCCTGTAAGGAAGACAATGGGGCATGTGACAGAGGTGGAAAGGGCCATGCCAGCGGAGTGGCAGCAGGCATCAGCAGCAGCCCGAGCCCATCACCACACCCCAAACTGCACAGGCCTGATTTTGGCAGTCAGGCTTCAGAGGCTCCCAGCAGTGGCACTAGCCAGGGTGTGGTTTGGCGGCGCCTCCTGCCAGCATCCTCCACTGCCACGCAGAGCATTGGAAAGCCTGAAGTCCAGTCCAGGAGACTGCACCTGTCCCTGCTGCAGCTGTGGCTGCAGGAGCATGTGCAGGTGCTTTGGGGTCCAATGTTCCTCAAGAGCCACCAATGTCCCCCATTATTGAAATGATCCCCAGCAGGCCAGGGCTGGTGGATCCCACCCCGGCTGGTAGAGGTAGGGACCTATCCCTGGGCAATGGCAACAGGAAGAGAAGTAGCAATAGCAGCAGCAGCAGCAGCAGATATAGGGGGCACAGGGAGAGTGGCTGCAGCATGGTGGGCAGTCCATCAGCCTCAGGGTCCCAGTACTCCCCTTCACGGGACATCACTCTGATTGGGGCCAGTAAGGCAGACACTAGTCCTGCAAAGCTGTCTGGTGCTGAGGTGATGGCTGTCCCTCCGAGAGTTGTGACGCCACCATGTTCTGTCCCTTCCAGCAGCTATGTCAGCAGTGCATCACCCGGGGCGGGCCAGAAGGCAGGAGGGGAGGAAAAATATTGCATGCAGTTCTGGTCTCCCCATCTCAAAAAAGACATAGCAGAACTAGAAAGGGTACATAGAAGGGCAACAAAAATGATCCAGGGTATGGAAGAGCACCCGTATTATTAATAATAATAATAATAATAATTATTATTATTATTAGCTTTTATATAGTGCCAGTGATGTACCTGGAGCTTTACAGAGAATAAGATAGACACGGTCCCTGCCCTAGAGCTTACAATCTAAAGACAGGGGGAGGGGAGACAGGGAAGGGGAAACAGAGAGAAGGACAAGGGATGCAACATTCATGAGGATGCGAGAACTCAGGTACACGTTGAGGCTCTTCAGCTTGGAAAAGAGACGACTGAGAGAAGATATGATAGAGGTCTATAAAATCATGACTGGTGTGGAACTTGAAAACAGGGAATGGTTATTTACCCTCTCAACTAGTACTAAAACTAGGGGACACTCCATGATGGCAGAGTAAAAACAAACAAAAGAAAGAATTTTTTCACTCAGCGTATAATTAGATTGTGGAATTTACTGCCAGAGAAGGTGTTCAATGCCAGAAGTATAGCTGAGTTTAAAAGAGGTTTGGATAAGTTTCTGGAAGATAGGTCCATTAGCAGCTATTAGCCAGACAGGATTGGGGAACAAAACCCTTTACTGTTGGGAACCTGCGGATGACCCACAGGGAATGAATAGCATGGTGACCTGTTGGGTACTTCTCCCAGGCCCCCGTGATTGGCCACTGTCCAAGACAGGATGCTGGACTCGATGGACCATTGGTCTGACCCAGTATGGCACTGCTTATGTTCTTATGTAAAAATCCTCCGTCTGGGCGCATTTTAAGTTGGTGCGGGCGGATGATCCCAGGAAGGTGCAGTGCACTTTGTGCCAGAAAGTGATGAAGCGTGGGCAGGTGCTCACCAACGTTGGTACAACTGCCTTGGCAAGGCACCTCAAGGGATGTCACAGCACTGTGCTGCTAAGTGGGCAGGCAGGGGCAGTGGACTCCAGCGGGTTCCCGACTGCAGCGGCCAGTCGTCCGCCTCCATCAGCGGGCAAGCATCCTGCTCTAACAACTGCCTCTAGCAGCAGAAGTGGCATCACTGCTAGGGGGAGCAACAGGAGCAGCAGCAGCAGCAGCATTTGTGCACCATGGAGTAGCTGGGGTGGGGACAGCTGCCATAGTCTCTCGGCAGCTGCAGGACCTGGAGGGTGGTGTGACTTTCAACTGAAAGCCGCGTGCATGTTGGGGAAAATGATCACGCTGGATGGGCAGTCCTTCTCGGTGGTCAGGGCGATGGGACTTAGGCACCTGATTGGCTTCCAGCCCCCCCCCAATTTAAGCTGCATCCGTGCACCACCCTGAGTTGACAGTTGGTGCCAGCCCTGTACCGGGCTTTACTGAAGCGGGTGGGGGAGCAGTTGGCAAGAGCTAGTGGTGCCACCGTCCACTTCACTACAGACCTGTGGTCGAACAGGAATGCACAGTACACCTACCTGGCAGTGACGGCACACTGGTGGCAGGACCCAGAGGCAGCATTTGGGATTGGCAGGAGGGATACCAAAGCAGGGTATAGGTGGGCCCTGCTTCAAGCGGAAGTCATGGATGCCCCCCCCCACATCTCAGAACATCGAGGCAGCCCTGACCGCCATGGTGAGGGAGTGGGTCACACCAGGCACACCAAGGGATGTGTGGTGACGGACAATGCGGCCAACATATTGAGGGCAGTCCATGAGGGGGACTTCACCAGCATCCCTTGCGCTGCACACACCCTTCAACTTGTGGTCAGGGACTCTCTGGGCTTGGGTGCAAAGGGGGTTGGGGTAGGCATTCTTAGCTCCCTGATCGAGTGGGGGAGGAAGCTGGCCAATTTCTTTAACCGGAGCATGAAGGACAGCAACCTTCTCCGGGCAAAGCAGGCCAAGCAAAGCTCCCCAGTGCACCAGCTGGTGCAGGATGTGTCCACCCGGTGGAATTCGACCTTCCTGATGCTCGAGTGGCTTCTCGAGAAAAAAGCTGCCTTGCATCAAATTCAACTGGTGACGGACCGCGGGGCACTACCAAGGTACGATGGGGTGGAATGGGACATCCTGGCTCACATGGTCTTTGTGCTGAGACCATTCCTTGCCGTGATGGAGACCATCAGCTCGTCCACAGTCACCATCAGCCAGGTGACCCCTCTGGTCCAGAGTCTCCTGAGGAGGCTGGAGGAGATTCTCCAGGGGCAGGATTGTGGCCCTCAGGGCAGGAAACTGGTGGATGAGGTGATTTACCTGGTATGGCAGCTGAAGGCAGGACTGAAGGCACAGCTTTATGAGCTCCTGAAGTGGGTGGAATACGTTTTGGCAACCATGCTGAACCCCAGGGTCAAGGGCAGCATGGCACACCAGACAGCACTCTATGGGCACTGGAAGGGTGATGTGATGGAGAGGGTCCGGCAGGCAGAGCAGGCTCTAGAGAGTGCGTAGAAGCAGGACGCCCCTGGGGATGGTGGGAATGGGAGCAGCGAACCCTTTCAGCTGGTGGGATCTCTCCCTGTCCCCAGCCCTAGCAGTAGCAACTCCACCAGCAGGCTGAGTAGCAGCAGCACCCCTATTGAGAGCAGCAGCAGCTTATATGTGCAGGGCACTCTGGTGAGCATGGGCTCATGCACAGGAGGGCAGGCAGCAGCATGGCTTAGGGCAGTGGTGGAGGCGGTGCCCAGGCAGAGTTACATGAGGTAGTGTGACAGCGTCTCAACAGCAGTGGAAAGCTACCTAGAGGAGGAGCCGTACATCGAACCCAGCAGCGATCCCTTGGCCTACTGGGCCAGGAAGACCAACGTGTGGCCAGCCCTTTCCAAAGTGACCAAGGGTCCCTTGTCCTGCCCACCAACAAGTGTCTCTAGTGAGCGGGTGTTCTCCATGGTGAGGGACATTTGCTCGCCGCACCTCCTGAGACTGGGGACCAAGTTGGTGGAGCAGTTGTTCTTCCTGAAGGTGAACCTTCTGTTGCTGGTATTCGCCGGGCTGCCCCTGGACATGAATTGATGGTGCAGTGGCACACGCCATCCCATGCCAGGGGCAGTCTTGGGATGAGGCTCCTCCTCAATCTGGGCCGCTACTGCTGAGGTGCTGTCCCTCTCTTCTAATGCCCGGTGCCCGTCCTGCCTCTCTCTCTCTCTCTGACTAGATGGCCTCGTCCGGCCTATCTGACTGACCTCATCACACAGGGTGGCATTGGGAAGCTGAAAGTCTGCCAGACAGCCTCTATCTAGACGATCTCGGCCTACCTATCGGACTAGATCTCTCTCACGTGCGCCTGCCTCAGTCTGCTTTCCTATGCTCATGCCATGCTGCCTGTCTGCCAACACGCCCAGGTGGCCAAGATTAAAGTCTGCCTCAGTCTGCCTTCCCATGCTCATGCCATGCTGCTTGTCTGCCCATCCACCTGCCCAAGTGGTGAAGATCAAAGCCTGCCTCAATCTGCCATCCCATGCTCATGCCATGCTGCCTATCTTCCCACCCAGGTGGCCAATATCAAAGACTGCCTCAGTCTGCCTTCCCATGCTCATGCCACACTGTCTGTATGCCCGCCTGCCCGCCCAGGTGATCAAGATCAGACCTTGCCTCAGTTTGCCTTCTGCTCGTGCCAAAGTGCCTGTCTGCCCAGGTTGCCAATTTCGAACCCTGCCTCAGCCTGCCTACCTCTCATGTCAAGGTGCCTGTCTTCCTGCCCTGGCAACCCTGGGTAATGTGCACCACTGGCCTGGTAATACCGCTGCTGCTGTCTGCTGGTCCATTATTATTATTATTATTATAAACATTTATATAGCGCCAGTCGTGAGCTTGGTGCTGTACAGAAACATACAATAGACGTGATCCCTGCCTGTGGCTTACAATCTAAAAGACAAGGCAGGGGAGACAGGGAGGGGGGACAGTGGGAGAGACAGGGGAGGATACAAACAAACATTCAAGCGGATGCGAAATCTCAGGTGCATGTGCATGGCTTGATTACAATCAGGTTGGTTGCAGTAGTTTGCAGAGGAGGGCAGACAGTAAGTATATGGGGAACGACTAGCAGGCATTGGGAAAGGCAGTGAGGAAAAGGTGGGTCTTGGGGAGGGATTTGAAGGAGCGGAGGGAGGGGGCAAGGCGGATGTGGGTAGGGAGGGAGTTCCAGACATGGGGGGCAGCGAGGGAGAAGGGTTGAAGGTGGTTAGGTGAGCAGGAGAAACAAGGGAGAGTGAGTGAGGGGACAGCAGAAGAGCAGAGAGCATGTGCAGGAGTGCATAGGGAGATTAGGTCTGAGAGGTAAGGGGAAGCTTGGTTGTGCAGTGTTTTGAATGTGAAAACCAGGAGTTTAAACAGGATATGTTCAGGAATGGGGAGCCAGTGAAGAGAGAAGAGGAGAGGCTGCACATGGTCGAAGCGACGGGCAGAGTGAATGACCTTAGCAGCAGAGTTTTGGATTGCGATAAGGGGGGAGAGGTGAGAGCAAGGGAGGCCAGTGAGGAGGAGGTTGCAGTAATCAAGGTGAGAGATAACCATGGCATGAACAAGGATTTTGGCCAAGGAGGTAGAGAGAAAGCGGCAGATCTGAGCAATGCTATGAAGGGCGAATCGGCAGGATTTGGCAACAGAGTCAATGTAAGGTTTAAAAGAGAGTTGCATTTCAAAGATGAAGCCCAAGCTGCAGGCTTGGAGAACAGGATGGATGGTGACTCCATCGATGCAGATGGACAGGTTAGAGGGAGAGGGAGGGGAGGGAGGAAAAATGAGAAGTTCGGTCTTGGCCATGTTGAGTTTGAGTTGATGTCGGGACATCCAGGCGGAGATGTCGGAGAGGCAGTTGACGATGCATGAGTGGACAGAAGAGGAGAGAGAGGGGGTAGAAAGATAGAGTTGAGTGTCATCAGTGTAGAGATGATATTGGAACCTGTGGGAGGCAATAATTTTGCCAAGGGACAGGGTATAAATAGAGAAGAGGAGAGGGCCAAGCACAGAGCCTTGGGGGACCCCAACCGGGAGGGGGAGGGATGAGGAGTTTGACTCGGGGAGCGAGACTTTAAAGGAGTGGTCAGAGAGGTAGGAGGAGAACCAGTCAAGGATGGAGCCACGGAAGCCCAGAGAGTAAATCGAGTCCAATAGGAGTGAGTGGTCGACAGTGTCAAAGGCAGCAGAGAGATCAAGGAGGACAAGAATGGAGTAATGGCGCTTAGAATTGGTGACAAGTAGATCATTGGTGATCTTGGCCAGGGCAGTTTCGGAAGAGTGGAGTGGGCGGAAGCCGGATTGGAGAGGGTCCAGGGAGGAGTTGGCAGTGAGGAGGTCCAGGCAGTGGGAGTGGATGACACATTCCAGGAGCTTTGAGGCAAAGGGAAGGAGGGAAACTGGATGGTAACTAGAGGGGTCAGATGGGTCCAGGGTGGGATTTTTGAGGATGGGGGAAACAGTGGCATGCTTAAAGGCAGAGGGGAAGGAGCCAGTGGAAAGGGAGAGATTGATGACTTGTAAAAGTGCCCCCCCCACCTCTCTGACCACTCTGTGCTTGGCCCTGGATGGCGACAGTGGAAGTAATAGAGGTCAGGAGGCGGGAGGGGATGGGGTCGATGGGGCAGGTGGAGGAGTTGGATGAAGAGAGCAGAGCGGAGATTTCCTCGAGAGAGGCCTGTTATTGCCATCTGCTGCTGTATGAGAGCTCTTCCCTGGCAAATCCTACCATCCTGGCTCCATGGGTACTGAGCACAAGCAAATTCTGCTCCTGTGCTGCTGTATCTGCTGTTCCACGGGTTCTGTGCCCGATCAATCCAATGTCTGTTGCTGCTGTCAGTGCTGCCTCTGCTGTCTGTGCCACAGGTTCTGTGCCTAGGCAATCCAATGTCCTCTGCTGCTGCCAATGCTGCTGCTGCTGTCTGTACCATGGGTTCTGCTACCAGGCAATCCAATGTCTGCTGCTCCTGCCAATACCGCCCCTGCTGTCTGTACCATGGGTTCTGTACCCCGGCAATCCAATGTCTACTACTACTGCCAATGCACCTCTGCTGTCTGTGCCATGGGTTCTATGCCCCAGCAAACCAATTTATGCTCCTGCTGCCAATGCCACCTCTGCTGTCTGTGCCACGGGTTCTGTGCCCTGGCAATCCAATGTCTGTGACAGCTGCCAATGCCGCCTCTGCTGTCTGTGCCACAGGTTCTGTGCCTGGGAAATCCAATGTCTTCTGCTGCTTCCAATGCCACCTCTGCTGTCTGCGACATGGGTTCTGCTACCGGGCAATCCAATGTCTGCTGCTGCTGCCAATGCTGCCTCTGCTGTCTGTGCCATGGGTTCTGCTACCGGGCAATCCAATGTCTGCTGCTGCTGCCAATGCCACCTCTGCTGTCTGTGCCATAGGTTCTGCTACCTGGCAATCAATGTCTGCTGCTGATGCCAATGCCGCCTCTGCTGTCTGTGCCATGGGTTCTGTGCCCCGACAATCCAATGTCTGCTGCTGCTGCCAATGCTGCCTCTCTTGTCTGTGCCATGGGTTCTGCTACCTGGCAATCCAATGTCTGCTGCTGCTGCCAATGCTGTCTGTGCCATGGTTCTGTTCCCCGAAAATCCAGTATCTGCTGCTGCTGCTAATGCCGCCTCTCTTGTCTGTGCCATGGGTTCTGCTACTGGGCAATCCAATTTCTGCTGCTGCTGCCAATGCCACCTCTGCTGTCTGTACCATGGGTTCTATTACTGGGCAATCCAATGTCTTCTGCTGCTGCCAGTGCCGCCTCTGCTGTCTATCCCATGGGTTCTGTGCCCTGACAATCCAATGTCTGCTGCTGCTGTCAATGCCGCCTCTCTTATCTGTGCCATGGGTTCTGCTATTGGGCAATCCAGTGTCTGCTGCTGCTGCCAATGCCACCTCTGCGGTCTGTGCCACAAGTTCTGTGCCTGAGCAATCCAATGTCCGCTGCTGCTGCCAGTGCCGCCTCTGATGTCTATCCCATGGGTTCTGTGCACTGACAATCCAATGTCTGCTGCTGCTGCCAATGTCGCCTCTCTTGCCTGACCATAGGTTCTGCTACCGGGCAATTCAATGTCTGCTGCTGCTGCCAATGCTGCCTCTGCTGTCTGTGCCAAAGGTTTTGTGTCCTGGCAACACAATGTGCATTTCTGCTGCCTCTGCTGTGCAGTGGGTACTGTGTCCTGACAATCCAATGTCTGCTCCTGGGTGGCCACATGATTCACCACTGGGCAAGGCTTCACCAATTACAGAATAGCTTTTTGAGATCCTGAGAGTAGGATGCAAGACTGCAATGTCTGGCCAAGCAGTGGTGCCAGCCACCAAGCCCTGGTCGGGCCTCTGCCGCTGCTCCACCGATGCCAGCCAGCAAGCAATTCACTTCTGAGCAAGGGTGCCAGCCACTCCAGCCCCAGAACCCACCATCAGGGTTCTGGGGCCATCATGCCGCTTATGGTTCCCCATCATTCTACTAGTCTGCAAGTGTCCCACATCCAGGTCAGCCAGCCTGCATCACCTGGCCGAGCAGGGGTGCCACCCACCGAGCCCTGGTCGGGCCTCTGCTGCTGCTCCACAGATGCCAGTCAGCCTTCAATGCCCGGCTGAGCCGGAGTGCCAGCCACTTCAACCCCAGGACCCACCATCAGGGTTCTGGGCCTATGTTCCAGTCAGAGAGGTCTGTCATTCCACTTAATCTAGAAACTGCCAGTCTAGTCCCAGGACCCACCATCAGGGTTCTGGGGCCATCATTCTGCTCACAGGGATCTGTCATTCCACTGCATCAAGAAGCAGCAAGTCACTCCAGTCCCAGGACCCACCCTCAGGGTTCTGGGGCCTACATTCCAGGCAGGGAGGGCTGTCAATCCACATCATCCAGAAGCTGCCACTCTAGTCCCATANGTCCCAGGACCCACCCTCAGGGTTCTGGGGCCTACATTCCAGGCAGGGAGGGCTGTCAATCCACATCATCCAGAAGCTGCCACTCTAGTCCCATAACCCACCATCAGGGTTCTGGGGCCATCATTCCTCTCTCAAAGGAAGCTGTCAATCCACCACATCAAGAGGCAGCCAGCCACTCCAGCCCCACAACCAACCCTCAGGGTTCTGGGGCCTACCTTCCAGGCAAGGAGGACTGTCCATCCATGTCATCCAGAAGCTGTCACTCTAGTCCCAGGATCCACCATCAGGGTTCTGGGGCCTACATTACAGTCAAGGGGAGCCATCATTCCACTGCATCAAGAAAAAGCCACTCCAGCACCAGGACCCACCCTCAGAGTTCTGCAGCCTATGCTACAGGCAGGGTGGGATGTCCATCCACATCATCCAGAAGCAATAGGGGTGCTGCTACTGCTCATCCTGCTGCTGGTACTGCTACTGCTAAAGCTGGGGGCAGGGATAGACCCCGCTGGCTGAAAGGGGTGGCTGCTCCTACTCCTACCATCCCCTGGGGCATCCTGCTGCTGCTGCCGTGCACTCTTCAGAGTCCTCTCTGCCTGCCGGACCCTCTCCACCAGCTCATCCTTCCAGTGGCCACAGAGCAATGTCTGGCTTGCCACACTGCTCTTGACCCTGGGGTCCAGCATGGTTGCCAATACATATTGCTCCCGCTGCAGGAGATCATCGAACTGTACCTTCAGCCCTGCCTTCAGCTGCCACACCAGGGCAACTGCCTAAGTCACCAGCTTCTTGCTGTGAGGGTCACAATCCTGCCCATGGAGAATCTCATCCAGCCTCCTCAGGAGGCTCTGGGCCAGAGGTGTCACCTGGCTGATGGTAGCTGTGGAGGAGCTGATGGTCTCCATCATGGCCAGAAACAGTCTCAGAACAAAGACAGTGTGAGCCAGGATCTCTCATACTGCCCCATTGTACCCTTGAGGTGCCCCGCTGTCTGTCACCTGTTTCACCTGATGAAAGGCACCTTTCTGCTCGAGAAGCCGCTAGAGCATAAGGAATGAGGAATTCCACCTGCTGGACACATCCTGCACCAGCTGGTGCACTGGGGAGCCTTGCTCAGCCTGCTTTGCTTGAAGGAGGTTGCTGCCTTTCCCGCTCCAGTTAAAGAAACCAGCCAGCTTCCTCTCCCACTCAATCAGGGAGCTAAGGGTGCCTGCCCCAATCCCCTTCTCCCCCAATCTCAGAACATCCCTGACCACCAGGTGAAGGGTGTGTGCAGCGCAAGGGATGCTGGTAAAGCCCCCCTCATGGACTGCCCTCAATATGTTGGCCGCATTGTCCATCACCACGCACTCCTTGGTGAAGGGCGTGCCTGAAATGACCCACTCCCTCACCATGGCAGTCAGTGATTCCTCGATGTTCTGAGAAGTGTGGGGGACGTCCATTACTTTCACCTGAAACAGGGGGTCCACCTATACCCTGCTTTGGGACCCCTCCTGCCACTGCCAAATGCTGCCTCCGGGTCCTGTCACCAGTGTGCCATCACTGCCAGGTAGGTGTGCTGTGCGTTACTGCTTGACCACAAGTCAGTAATGAACTGGACAGTGGCACCCCCATCCCCTGTCAGCTGCTCCCTCACCCACTCCTTTAAAGCCTGGTACAAGGCTGGCACCACCTGCTGACTCAAGGTGGTGCGTGAGGGTAGCTGGGGGGGGGGCAGGAAGTCAATCAGGTACCTAAACCCCATGTCCCCAACCACCGAGAAGAGCTGCCCATTGAACGTAAGCATTTCCCTCAACATGCACATGACTTTCAGTTGAAAGCCACGCCGCCTTCCATGTCCTGAAGCTGCCAATGAACTTGACAGCTGCCCCCACCCCAGTTCCTCCATTGTACACTGACGCTTCTGAGCCTCAACTGGCTGCTGCTGCTGCACCACTGACAGCGCTGATGGGAGGGGCAGAAGATGGTGGCGACACAGCTCTTGGAGGGACATGTGTCTGTCCCTGTCCAACGTGGCCAAGGGTCATTGTACTGCCCACCAACGAGTGTCCCCAGCCAGCAGGCATTCTCTATCGTGGGGGACATTTGCTTATCGCACTGCCTGAGACTGGGGGCCAAGTTGGTGGAGCAGTTGCTTTTCATCAAGGTCAACCTTCCGCTGCTGGGATTCCCCAAGCTGCCCCTGGACATGGATTGATGGTGCAGTGGCACACACCATCTCATGCCAGGGGAAGTCTTGGGATGAGTCTCCTCCTCAATCTGGGCTGCTGCTGCTGAGGTGCTGTCTCTCCCTCCCAATGACCAGCACCTGCCCTGCCTCTCTCTCTGTCTGATAAGACATCCTCAGCTGGCCTATCTGACTGACCTCATGATGCTGGGTGGCATTGGGAAGCTGTAAGCCTGCTAGTCGGCCTCTGGCTAGACTATCTCAGCCCGCCTATCTGACTGGCTCTTTTCTCTCTCTCAAACACTGCACAGTCTTCGTCAGCCTATCTGAGTGCCCTGCCAACTTCCCAACCTGCCTTCCCTACTGCCTCTCATGCCACGCTGCCTGTCTGCCCACCCTGGTTGCCAACTTTGAACCCTGCCTCAGCTCATGCTATGCTGCCTGTCTGCTGCTGCTGCTGCCTCTGCTGTACCATGGGTTCTGCTACCGGGAAATCCAATGTCTTCTGATGCTTCACCAATGCCTGGCAGCCTGCAATGCCCAGCCAAGTAGGGGTGCCAGGCCAGCCACCAAGCCCCAAGTCTTCCTAGTCTCTGCTGCTGCCACTGGGTCTCAGACAGCCAGCCATGGTGCCATGGGCACCTCCCGGGGACCAAGCACCGAGCTTGCCTGTCTGGGCAAGCCGGGGTGCCAAGTGCCAAGCGTTCCTGGTCTCTGCTGCTGCTTTGTCTCTGATGGCCTGCCATGCCCCCACGGGCTTCCCTGGAGCACCCGAAGCCTCTTCCATGGCCAAACTTTCTGAATTATTTTTTTTTGGGGGGGGGGCAAACTCTCTGCAACCGAACCCACGAACTCAAACAAAGTTTTCGGTCTGAACATCTGAATGTCCGAACCCCATTTTGTTCGCACATCCCTAGTGGTGAAGGATGCTCTGGGGAAGAAGGGAGATGGCAGTTGCAACCCCCTTACCTTGCTGATCAAGAAGGGCAGGAATATCATGGGGTGCTTTAATAAGAGCAGGAGGGGTGGGCACCTCTTGATGGAGAAGCAGGTGGATCTCGGGGGCGTAGGAGCACTGCCTTGTGCAGGATGTGAGCATGAGGTGGAACTCCACCTACCTCATGCTGGAGTGCCTGGTGGAACAGCAGCAGGTCCTGCATGAGGTAGCCCTTGAGGGGAAGATTGGGGTGATGAGACTGCTAGGGTGGGAAGAATGGGTCATGGCAAGCCCTTTAAGGTCATGACAGAGACCTTCAGTGCATCAATTGCCACCCTGAACTGGGTCACCTGCCCTGGTCCATAGTCTGCTCAGGCAAATTGCAGGCTTCCTGAGGGACCAGGGGGTGGGGGGTGGGGAGGAGTGGCGCCTTGTACCAGAGGTGATGGCCCTGGTAGAAAGGTTGGAGGAGTGACTGAGCAGATGGTTTGACCCCCTGACTGGGAAGGAGGAATACCTTCTGTACACAATTCTGGACCCCAGGATGAAGGCAACAGTGGCAGCTTGCATGGCAGACTTCACCTTGAAGAAGCATGCACTGCCTGAGGGTGTCAGCAGCATAGAGGACTATTTTGTGGCAGCAACAGGGCCATGAGGAGCAAAGCAGCAGCATCAGGAGGGAGGAGATGCAGAGCACCCCCAGCAGCAGCACAGGTTGCAGGGACAACAGCAGCAGCTCCTTGGTGGCCACCACTCACTGGACCACGTCAGGACAAGTCATGTGGGCAGAGGTGATTGATGAGAAGGTTGGCAGCAGCAGCAGGCAGAGGCAGAAGGAGCCTGACAGTGCAGAACTTTCAGTGGCCAATTACCTAGAGGAGCCTGTGTTGGATCCAAGCAGCGATCCCCTGCAGTAATGGGCAGAGAAGGGGAAAGTATGGCAGGTCCCGACCAAGGTGGCACAAGAACTGGTGTCCTAACCACTAACCAGTGTGCCCAGTGAACGGGTCTTCTCTCAGGTGGGGGACATCATGAGTCCCCAGCAGAGACTGGGCACTGGATTGATGGAGCAGTTGCTGTTCCTCAAGGTCAACCTGCTGCTGGGATTCCTGAGCTGGCTGTGGACTTGGTGTGAGGGGGCACACTGCTGCCAACTGCAGAGGGGAAGCTTTGAGACTTAGCCTTTCCCCTGGGTCTCTCTTGATGCCTCTCGCTCCTACCCCTCTTACCCAAATATTGGCTGGGTGGCTGAATTCCACCACCCCCTCAGTCTCTCTCATTATTATTCTGCCCCCCCCGGGGCAATCTCTGTAAGTTGGCACCCTGTAACATAGGGTAGTGCCAACTGCCGGTACCCTCCTCTCATTCCATCTACCTCACATTGTGCCATTAGGCAACTCTGGGGCACACTCTTCAAGTTGAATCCTTGACTTTGTGTCAGGTAGGGATCTGACAGCAGTATACAGAGATTTTCACACAGTGACTGGACTGGACTGGGAGGCTAATGCCACTCACTGTACAGAACAAGAGAGAGAGACACACACCGCTGCTAAAACGAGAGGGAGACACACTGCTGCCCATGCTGCCACTCACAAGAAAGAGAGAGACTCCCCGCAGCTAGAACGAGAGATAGAGATGTTGACCATGCCACCACCTGCTATACAGAACCAGAGAGAGAGAGAGAGGGAGGTACCCCACTTCTAGAACGAGAGAGAGAAACACACACACAGGCTGCTGCCCATGCCACCACCAACTATACAGAACCAAAGAGTGAGAGAGAGTCGGGAGAGAGAGGCACCCTGCTGCTAGAATGAGAGAGAAGCAAAATATTCACTGTCTGCGAGCTGAAGATGCCCTGCCACTCAGGGCCTTTCCTTATAATGCTGTCTCCCATGGGGTGATCATTCTGCAAGCTGGAGATGCCCTGCCACCAGAGACCTCCCTTCCAATGCTACCCCCCGTGGGGTGATCATGCTACAAGTGAAAGACACCCTGCCACTTGCTGATTCCTGTCCATTGTTGTGGAAATACTATGCCAATACCAACTGTTTGAGTGCCTCTCTCACTCTCTCATATGACAAAGTCCTGCTGTGCTCTCTGCAACCTGCTACTCTGTCACATCTTGGGGGACTAGCAGTGCCAACTACTGTGCCAAGCATGCCTAATGCTCCTTCTCCACCTCTGTCTACTGCTGCCAGAGTTTCCCCCTCTCTCTCTCTCTCTCTGGCACACACACAAGCCAATACACTGGGTGCTTTTATACGAGCAGGTCACAATCGCACAACCCACTCGTGTGATTTTCCAAAATCCCGTGAGGCAGGATTATACGTGGCGATGGATGTAATCACGCACATTTAAGGCGGTTGCGTGTTGTTTTCCGATGGCGAACTAAATACCTCACACATCGAGGTATTTAGTTCACGGTCGGCAAATTAAGCGTGACCGTCTTGAATGCGCGTGATCGCGTCCATCATAACGTATAATCCCACCGTGTGGGATTTTGAAAAATTGCGCAAGCGGGTCGCGCAACTTCAACCCGATCGTATAAAAGCAGCCCCTCTCACATAAACAGGCTATCACACATTTAACACATGCTATCTAGTCCTGAGAAAGCTAGAGAGCAAGAACAGCAGTGGGGGTCCGGGGGACCTTTATCTCTAAGGGGCTACTCTGAAAATTAGTTCAAGTAGAAGTTGAGGAGAGGAGTGGTTCATTAAGGGGTGTGCTGAGGAGGAGGATGATCCATGGATCTGTCCCCGATCCTTGAAATATCCCTCATACAAGAGATCATCCCTGCCAAATTTACAGAAATATTAAATAAAGGGTCCTGACTTTATAAGCAATATGTTTGTGATTTCAGCAGAAGGTTGTGGGAGGGATGAAAGATGAGAGGAGTCAGATTTGGCTGGTAACAAAAACACTAATTTTTACTAAAAAAAATCATTTGAACACTTAAAAAAACATTTGAACACTTAAAGATAACCTGTTTACAACAACAGTATAAAAAAGAAGTCATTCAACAGTATCTCCCTCTGGCACACAGGGAAAGCAGGACAGCAGTCCAAGAGGCGTTGGTGAAGGGACCTCCGGAACTTCCCCTTGCAGCCTCAAGAAGGCCGGTCATCATCTTCTGCCACTCTGAAAGGGATATGTGATATGCCTCCAAGGCCTCATATTGTCTACAGAGGTACCTCGCGTATGTCTTGGCCTCGTACTGCCTTCTCTTGAAGGTCCTCCAACACTCCTGGAGATTTGAGGTCCCTCACTGATGACTCAAAGCCCCCCAAAAAGACTCTGGTTGAAGAGTGAAAGCACCCACAAAATGCCCTTAACCCGGTGTCATCATCAGCTTCTTCTGGGGCAGGTTGTGCTGCAGGTTGAGGAGGAGCTGGGGAACCAGGAGAGGTGGAGGAGGAAGGACACCTCCATCTGTGGGATCTCTCCCATCTCAGTTCTTCCTCCCTCTGTCTTCTGCTGTTGGTGGCACCACCAACACACATCCTCTGGTCCACCTTGATTCCATGGATATTTTCTATATGGCTGATGAACCCAGAAGTGGTTCCCTGCACCATCTGGCAATGTTTTTGTTGCAGACCTTAAGAACATAAGAAGTGCCATACTCAGTCAAACCAATGGTTCATCAAGCCCTGCCTGCATCGTGTCTCTGCAAATGGCCAATCTCTGTCTCTGGGGAGGACTACCTAACCGGTCATAATGGGCAATCCATTCCCTGTTGTTCCAGCCCCCTGCATCACCTTGCATCTTGTAAATCCACCTCATGGCTCCTTGTACCATTTCCATACATCTGAGCATGTCCGCCTGCTGTGGGTCTATCTGGGCCTTTCAACAGCATCACCCTCTCTGAAGCAAGAACACATTGCACCTACAAAATACTATGCACTCATGATGCTTCCAGTCCTTTCCAGCCCAATACCCTTTCTCCCACTCCAGTTGGATGGTGCTGCTTCCTCCTTGCCTCTTTCCCTTTCTTCCACCTACAGCACATGATGCATCCTTCATGCGCCCCTCTCACCTCCACTGCATGGTGCAGCTCTAATATAAAGCAGGGGTGAGGATTGCAGGAACCTTTGTTCTCCCAGGGGTCACTTTGAAAACTGCAAGCTCTGAGGGCCACAACAACAACATGGGCATGCACATGCACACAAAGGGAAGGCAGAAAGATTGGTGCCACAGATCCATGATCTGACACTGTGGACCTTCTTTTTTACCATGCCCCTTATAAGCAGTGAGAAGCACCCCATCCCCAACTTCCCCTGCCCTCATCTCCACTGCTTTGCCCTGATCTTGATGTTTCAGTTGTAGGGTTAGGTAGGAACTAGGAAGGAACTGGAACCAAGGGCGAGATCCAGGAACTGGAGGGGCTGGGTCACAAAAAAATGGCTGAGGGCCAAATTTGGAGCCCCAGGTCTGAGTTTCCCTACCCGTATAAACAATGTGCCTCACCTTCCTTCTTTCCCTTTCTCCCACTTACAGCACATGAAGCATCTTTCATGCTGCCCACCCCCACCTCCACTGCATGATGGTTCAGCTCTAAAGAACACTCTACTTGTCCCTTCCTACCTAGGACTTCTCTAAGTTCTATGGAGAACTAAATAAATAAGCAAAAACCATTTTTTTTACAAATCTCAGAGGAAACCTCATGCTCTGAGTTCACCTCCACCACCTCCTGGACAAATCCTCCTTCTTCCTCCATAGCTGGAACCAGGCACCAAAAACACACACCACCATAAACACCATACAGCCACACACCACACAGCCAACTGATGTTCCATTTCCATTACTGCGTGCTGACGAATGTAAATGAAACTGAAAATGGAAATTAAACTGAAAACAAATTTTCATTTCTGTTACCATTTCTGTTTCAATTACCACATGCTGACAAAAATGGAAACAAAACCAAAAACAAATTATTTATCCTAGCACGACACCGAAACTGATACCAATAATGACACCAATAACAAAAAATGACGTTTTGTTAGTAACAAAAATGAATAATGACAATTTTAATAACGAATAATAAAAATGAAAATGAATAACGACATGGGTCCCTGATGCACACCCCTATAGACTAGGCATGGTTATAAACAGGCAGAACAGAGACTAAAGAAGGAAAGGAGGGGCTGGGCTGGAGACAGAGTTGGAAAGTAGTACCAGAGGCTGGATGCTGCATCAGCACCCTGGAGGCTTGGGGTCTGAGGTTGGGGTCTTGCAGGGCTAGGTGGTTAAGACAAATTTAAAGTGAAAGAGGGAGGTAGCAGGTAATGTGTGTTGGAGAAAGGAGCTCCAGGTGTAAATGGCAGCATAAAGCGTTCCATATTATTTAGCATATTGACCCGCGGCTATTAGCTCTGATTCAGAGATTGTATCAGTTTACGGAGGTTTAAAGTAAGGCTCTCTAGCAAAGGAGATTTGTCAGTTCCAATCCCTACATCAAATGGTGTTAAGCAAGGGTGCGTATTAGCACCCGCATTATTCAATTTTTATATGAATGATATTGTTGAAGCTTTGGATAATGAGGAATTCCACCCCGCATATATTGCGGGTAAGAAGGTGGACATCATATTGTATGCAGATGACATGATACTTATATCTACCTCTCAAGTTGGGCTGAGGCGGAAACTTGTAGCCCTGGAATTGTACTGTTGGGTAAATGAACTCACAGTTAATTGCTCCAAAACTAAAGTTATGATCTTCGCACACAAATTAGACTATCAGGAATGGAGGATAGGTGAAGCTACCTTGGATCAGGTGCAATCTTACTGTTACATAGGGGTTACCTTTGCAGCAACAGGAACTTGGGGTCACCATTTTGTAGCTACTAATTTGAAAATAGCTTGAACATCCCAGGCAGTCATGAAATTTTGGAGGACAGAAGGGGGACAGCAATTTCTGCCGGCAGTAAGGCTCTTTGAACAAAGGCTTATCCCATATGCTATATATGGGGCAGAAGTTTGGGGTGGGCATAGCGAGGGGAAGTTAGAGGGACTTCAAAATAAAATGCTTCGTACAATTATGGGCGTGCCCAAATATTCCCAAACTGCATTGCTTAGGGCTGAAGTAGAAATAGTATCAGTGCAGACTAAAGTTCTTCAATGTGTTTTACGGTACTGGTTCAGGATCCTGGAATTTAAAGCAAAGGCTTTACCGAGCCTCTACTGGAGAGAAATGGTTAGTAGTGAGACTAAGGCGCTGTGGTTTGAAGCCTGGAGTTCTTTGTTAAATCGATTGGGGTATGGGTGTTTGCTTTACTTACAAACCCCCTCTCAAAAGATCAAGGCTGAACTGACGCAAAGAGTGTTGGATGCTGCAAAGCAATACGATATGGCCAGTGTTAACTCATCAAAGATCTCCCCCTTCTATCCCCGAATTAAGACAGTATGGGGTAGAGAATTGTATCTTTCCTCCCTCTGTAGCTTTAAGTTAAGAAAGGCATATACCTTATAGCGTCTTCAGTTGCTTCCCTCCAAAGTTATTGAAGGACATTTTGCCTCAATACCATGGAGGGCGCGACTTTGACCTTGTGGACTGGGTCAGGTAGATGATATCCAACATATTTTGTTGAACTGCCTCTATGGATGGAATAAAACAGTCCTGACTCAGCAAATTATCAAAAATTAGAAGGTATTGGGCCGCTATTTGTAAATTGGAATTTATTTTAGCGCAATCTGCTCCTTGTGAACTTGAAGTGGACGCTACGTATTTACACTTGATCATTAAAACAAAGCAAATTTATTTAGGGAATAATTAATTGTAACTCTATGATCTTGCATTTCCACAAGGAATGGTATTCCCAGGTGTATTTGTATTTGTATCCGTATTTGTATTTGTGCTTATAATATGATAATTATTATAGAGGATGGTTATTCACCTTTATTCTATTTTTATGTTTTATTTTATATTGTTGATAAAAGGTGATGTAAAAGTGTTTTATTCAGAATTTTATGTTTTGCTATGGTGCTATGGTTCTAGCGAAAGCTTTGCCTAATAAATAAATATTGATTGATTGATTGATTGATTGAGCATATCTATGGTGTTTTCAGTGTTCAAAGTGCTTTACACTCATTTTCTAGTTCACCCTTACACCAAACTTGTGAGGTAGGTTGTTATTCTCATTCTTGACTCCTGTAGGGGATAGTTACACAGAGAGGCATTCTCAGTGACTGTCCCAGTGTCATGGAACTCACTTCTCTTGGAGGTTCATCAAAGCCCAAGTATTTTCCAGAAGCAATGTAAGACTTTTCTTTTTGGCAAAATGTTTGGAAGGTGTGGGGTAAGAGTTTGTAGGGGGTTTTAATGTTTTAATGTACTTTTTTCTTATATGTTTTTATGCTGTAACCTGCTCTGAGCTTGGCAGAAGAACAGGATATAAATTTAAATAGGTTTTATTGATGAGGAAGCCACGGCTGAGAGACAATGGCAGTGATCCCAAACCTCCTGTACATGGGATCCATATGGGTTGCATGTAGCACAGTATCCCCGGAAGGGGTGTGGATGCAGTTTTTTAAAAAAATATTTATTTTATTTATATTCCACCCTTCCCTGAAGGCTCAGGGCAGCTTACAAAAAAAATAATGAAATACATTATAAAAAACATTAAAAATACAACCAACCCCCCCAACCCCCCCCCCAAACCCAACCCACACACAACCTCCCACCTAATCCCTATCCCTGTCCCCCAACCCACCACAGTCGACCAGGGGCGCCCAACTCGAAGTTCCCCGAGTTTCTCAAGTGACAACCATGGGGAGGGCATTCTCGGTGGCCGCACCAAGGCTGTGGAACTCTCTCCTGATGGAGGTCCACCTGACCCCAGACCTCCCCTCTTTCTGGAAGAGTGTACACAGCAGTGTACACAGCACTGAGTTACACAGCAGTGTAAGACCTGGCTGTTCTGCCAGGCCTTTGGTGAGGGAGATGAGTGAAGGAAGGGAGGGGATGGGAGGGGAGGGTTTTCTTTTTGACTCTGCTTGTTTTAGTGTTTTATATTTTTTTGATTTATTTATTTTGTATGTTATATTTTATATATGTATTTTATAAATTGATTTTTAAAGTTGGAAGCCACCCTGAGCTGCCATGGGCAGGAGGGTGTGGGGTATAAGTGAAACGAAATAAATAAAAAAAAATAATTAAAAAAAACATCCTCTCCCTCAAAGCAACACCCCCTCACACCAATTCAGTCCCCACTCCCAAAAGCCTGACAGAACAAAATGGTCTTACATTGCCTCCGGAAGTCCACCAGGCTTGAACACAGGTGGACCTCCTGGGGGAGGGAGTTCCACAGCAAAGATGTGATGGCTGAGAACGTCCTCCTCATAGTTGAGACCCGGCAAAAAAAACAGTCTCCAGGAAGGCATCCCCAGTCGATTGCAGAGGCCACAATGGAACATAGGGAGTCAGACTAGGCTATTTAGGGCTTTAAAGGTCATCACCAGCACCTTGAGTTGGGTCCAGAAGACTATCAGCAGCCAGTGCAGTGAATTGAGCACCGGTATTATGTGCTCGCGGTGATGTGCCCCCATAAGGACGTGAGCTGCCATATTCTGCACCAGCTGCAGCCTCCAAGGGCATCATCAAGGGCAGCCCCACATAGAGCGCATTACAGTAGTCCACCCTCAAGGTGATGAAAGCATGGACAACAGTGGAGATCCGAGTCTGAAAGAAAAGGCCACGGCCTCCTTACTAGATGGAGTTGGTGAAAAGCACTCCTGGCCACCACCACGATGTGGTAGCACATGGCACATGCAGGGCATTGGTTTGGCCTCAGCGACTTAGTCCAAGGCTGCCCTGTGAGTTCATGGTGAAGATGGGATTTGTACTCTGGCCTCCCAGATCCAAGTCCAACACCTTATCCTCTAGGCTGCATTCGCTGTGGAAACTTTGCTTAGACTATTTTCCATAAAAAATCTCTTTAAAATTGAATTATGGTCAATTCCCTTGAAGAGTGTTTAGAATAATTTCACTTGTACGAATACCCATTTATCTACCTTAATTCCATTTGGATAAAGGAGGCTTGACTGAGATCTTTTTATTTTATTTTATTTTAAAGAAAAGCTGAGTTAATTAAACCAAACTGAACAGTATTTATGTTTTTGTAACTCAGAATGATTTGCAAAAGGTGATGTTAATATTTACATTAATTAATGTCAATCTTTATGTAATATTACATGAAAAGGTTGGTGTATCTTGCAGCCTAAGGCAATGTTCTGTACAGCTTAAATTGTTCATAATGAATGTATTTTGATACAACATGGTTCCCCACCAAAAGGAAAAAAAACCCCAATTTATACTAAATGTTGTTGCAAAATATATAAATAAATAAATATTCATCACCCTGGGGAATTAAGAAAAACGAAAGACCAATTTAATGACAGGATTTAGTTCATTATTTATCTTCCAGCATGTAAATTATAGATTGTCATGCATTTTTCATCCTTTTGGTGCCCACTACCTAATTCATGTGAAAAACAGAAGCCTGTGTTACAAAGAGCAAACTCCCAAGCTCTGTGTACAAGAAGCGTCTCCTCTGCCTTTTGACAGAGGATAATCTGTCAAAATGAAAAATTAATGGAGGCCCCCTTAATTCATCATCTTCTTCTTCTGTTCTATTAATGGCTTTTTTAAAACTTCTATAACTCTTCTCCGACTGAATAGAATCGGTGGTGGGGGTGGGAGGTGGAAAAAAGATAAACAGGTCAGCTGACTGCGCGAGCTTATGCTGTGCACTATAATTCAGCCGATGGATGGATGACATGTTTTATTTATTGAACGCATTCAGGAATCATGTGAATTCCAGCACATACTGTAAGTGTGTGGAGCTAAAACATGTGATGTGTTGCTTTATTGCTTTCGGCTTTGCCGGAAAAGAAATGACTCTGGGTAAATGATAAAGAAGCTGTGTGCATTGTGTATGTTGTGTTACCTGCAACTGCCATTTTGAAAACTCTTCCCATGATCAGATTACAACAGGCAGATCAGCCAGAGCCGGTGAGGCTTGTGGGGGCAGGGAGGTCATGAACAGGGTTATAAAAATATATGAATAATTCACTAACCAGGAATACTTGCCAGGGTGGAATTTTACACTGGGGTAGGGGAGCCAAGGCTGTGAAAATCCTCTTGCCATTACCAGAAATATACTCACCAGAGGTAAGTTGTCAAGTGGATTTTTACAGCCATGGTCAGGACTCCAATCCCCTTTTAAAATGTGCGGCTATGACCCCTCACTTCTTTTCAAGTGTGCACAGGAGGCAGCATTGATAACAAGATACTCTATAATAGCAGCAGCACCTCCTTGTCTTTAAGCCACAGGAGAGGGTTGGGAATGGCATGGGGTAGATGGTGAGGGAGTGGGCTGGTGGGAGAGGGCTGAGAGGATGGGGAGGGGTAGCTGGTTAGGGGAGAGGGCTGCAGAGTGGGAGGACTGGCTCATGAGAAACTCTATGTGAGGGGAGGATGTGCCAGGACAAGGGCCGGTTCTACCATTAGGCAGCTCAGGCAGCTGCCTACGGTGCCAGCTTGAAGGGGGCATCTGTCCTGTTCCTGATCCAGAAGCCCTGCCACCACCACTGGCAATAAGCTCTGCACTGGATGGAATGGGAAAGGTGCCCCCTTCAACTTGCTGCCCTAGGTGGCCTTGGCAATAAGTTCTGCACTGGATTGGGGTGGGAGAGGTGCCTTGTAGGTGGGTCTGCTCCCAATCCAGCTTCCGCTGCCATCTGTCCTACCCCCAATCCAGCTGCCACTGTTGCTTCTCCTGCAAGTTGAACAGGGTGCCTCTCCTGTCCCTAATCCAGTTGCCACCATCATCACTGGCTCTGTGGCTGTATCGGAGGCTGGGAAGTAGGGCTGCCAGCTCCTCAGTACCCAAGAAACAGACTGTGCGCATGCGTGTTTCACACTAGATGTGAGCATAACATGTGCGTGGGTTGCATGTGAGGTGTGCTGGCTGGATGAGGGGCGCATGCGCAGGGGTTTGCCTGGGGTGGCAAAAATCCTTGCACCGACCCTTGTCAGGACTCAGGCCCTCAGTTGGAGGTGGGGGGCTGGTACTTCTTGGATGCAGAAAAGTGCTTCCCCTGGCTCTGCAGCTGGAGCTACTGAACGCTTTAGTGCAGCTATAGCTGCTAGAGCTGTCTTTGCCAGGCTTTGTTAGGAATGTCACATGGACCTGCAGGGAAGGGGTGTCTCTTTTACCTCCTATTCCTGAGGTTCCCCACCACCACCCAACAAACACACCTGCATTGTGTGCCCTCCATCAGGGTAATACCCCCATCCCCTTCTGGGTCCTGTACATTCCTTATTGCTCAGTGCAGACACAGGAAGAAGAGGATGATGGAACTGCAGATGTGGGGAACAAGAGGAACACTGTAATTTAACTGAGGGCAATGCCCATCCCCAGGATCTTCCTTAAGTTACACCCCTGGCCAGAAAGGAGGCAAAGCACCAATTCAGCATGACCCATACCTCAAGGGACTGCCTGACCAGGAGGGAAGGTGGCCTACCAGTTCAGACCCCCAGGCAGCAGCATGAAAAGAGAGAGAGAACAAACAGGGAGCGGCAGGGAGGGGATACAGGAGTTGCAGCTGCACCAGGAAGCCTAGGTAACCCCCAGGAAGCCTAGGTACCTCATGGGCCCAGGTGCAGCTGCATCAGTTGTTCCTATACCCTCTGAAAACCACACAGCATCTTGCAGCAAGGCTAGCAGCAAGGGAGAAAGAAAGCTGGCTGAAGTTATATGTTCAAATGCAAAATGGCCCTCTATTCAGAACTTTCACATTGACACATTATTTTAGATCTGCCAAAAAAAGCATTATTAAAATCAACCTAAAGATTTTACTGCCATAGAAAATGCCCCTGTTATACCAATGCACGTCTTAACTCTCCTGATCACTTCTACTAATCATCAGAGAAATATGAGCTGAACTCATGTCTTCCTTCCTTTCACAGCTCATCTACTTTTTGCTTGATCCCATACGTCTGAATGCGATGGCTGAGACATCACAATAAATTCCATTTCCAGGACAATGGGCCATGTCATCAATGCAGGATTGCGGCAACTTTACTGCGGGATTAAGAAGCCAAGTGGAAAGGAAGTAAACTCCTATTCAAACACAAATATTTGCAATAACCGCAGAGATTAAAGGAAGTTACAGGCAAAGTATTTCTTTGTGTGCCATATAAATGTTCTCTTTCAGAGAACCTGTCCTAGCATAGAAACCCTTTTCAAACATCCATTTTCTAATTTTGGATGCACTCGTTGACTGAATCTAGAGCCATTATACACCCACCAAGATTCAATGCTTTGTCAATCAGACTGTTAATTAGAAGAAGGTCTGATACAGTAATCCTTGTTTACCCACAACTCACAGTAGGGAAGCTCTTAGTCATTCATTCATTTTAACTGCAGCTGTAGTGTGCTGACAATCCAGTGTGAACAAAGACACTAAATTTCTGTCAAAGCCTAGCCTGGTCTAGTTCAAGGAGTACCAGAGGCTGCTTTTAGATGAGCGGCGCGCGATTGCGCATCGCGATTGCGCATAATTTGAAACGTCCGCATGTTGTAATTAGACGAGATGGAAGTGGGGTATTATTCGCATATTATGGCGGTGGCAAATTTTTAAAGTCCGTGAATTAAATAGCTCGATTGTGAGCTATTTAATTCGTGGACTTTAAAAATGTGCAACCGCCATAATATGAGCATAATACCCCACTTCCGTCTCGTCTAATTACAATATGCGGACGTTTCAAATTATGCGCAATCACGATGCGCAATTGAGCACCGCTCATCTAAAAGCGGCCTAAGTCAACCCTGGAGGCTGACAGGAGAAACCCAGAAGCTGAGGATCGGGGAGCATGAACAATGGAGAGCTGTTAGACTTTCTTACCACAGGGTCATATCTGTTTGTGTTGTGGGGAGACTTCCTGTCTCCTGTGGGTGCCTTGTATGAGCCTGGATAGTCAATGAGGAGACAGTTAGGGTCCAGTCAAACAGGGAGTGAGCGGGGAGTGAAGAAGTATGGGGTTCTTTTTGTAGACATATAATCAACAGGTCTAATAGTAGAGTGGGCAAAGAGCTTTCCTTGGGCCACAGATACCTGGGTTCAAGTCCAGCACCTGGCAATTCCTTATGCAGAGCTGAAATTGAACCCATGGTCCATGGATATTTTTGTGCGTCCTCTTTAAAATTCCTGGATCTAGCCTGTGGATCCAGTTCCATTTCCTAACCTCTAACATGGAAAGAGTGGGTTTAGGAAAAGGGAATGAAAATGAAGACATGCCTTCAAGTATAGGGGATTGTTCCACAGTATAGATCTATAGTCTGGATCATCCCCTTCCTGAGCACAACCCTTTAACACCCAGTCCCCAACTCCAATCTTGCCCACAGAACTTGTACTAAAGTGCCCCACAGCAAAGAAAAAAACTCCATTCTTGGATTAATCCATTGATCACAGACTAAAATGGAGACTAAGTTTTTTCAAAAAAGAAAATTAAGAATTTTAATATATTAAATAATTTTCTAATTAAATTTCAAATACTGAACAATGTAATTTTAAAATTAAAAAATAACTTAGCTGCAATCCAAAATTTCAATGAATTGTGTTGTATAAAGCTGTATGTAGCTTAGGTGAAAAGATTTGTCCAACGGGAAAGGTGTCCCACAGACTTTCCCATTTCAGTAAGCACTAGATTGGAGGTCTCAGTAAGCAAGCACTTAAATCATGGTCCATGGAGACTTCCTCTTTTCTCATGTTGATACCTCCAGAACCTGGGTGAACGACATAGCAGGAGATCTCCAAGAAATCCCCACACTATGCCTTGTTGAACAGTCTTCAGTTTCCAAGCTGACCATGATCCCCCTCACCAGTTCTGATTCGTACTGTTCACAGCACCTACACTGTCCTGAGAGTTCCTTCCCAAATAGGGCTGTTCTGAGTAGACAAAAAAAAAAATCTAGTATTTCCAAGGTTCCGAGTACTGGTCCAAAGTGTTCAGGCCAGTCCTCGGAAGCTCAGAGAATACTCAGGGTTCCGAGGGGTAGGAGGCAGGAAAGGTGGAGAGGGCAGTATGGCCAGCATACCGGCCAGGAAAGGGGGGTGTCAGGGAATAGGGCACCAGGGGCAGTGAATGGAGTTCAAGGAGGGCAGCGGAGGGCAGAAAAGGGGTGAAGGGGTGTGCCACTTACTTAAAGCCGCGAGGAGTTGGGCACGCTGCTGTCTTCCTGAGTGGACTCTGCCAAGCTGTGGGAACCAGTTGCACGGCTCTGCTTTGAATGAGGTAAAGCAGTACTCTGGGAACATGCTGGTAAATGTTTCCAGACAGCATTAGTTCTAATATGGTCTGGAAGAAAGCCAGATTACATTTCCCAGCATGCTCCAAGAGACCTTTAGGAGCATGCTCGGATTTACCAGGATGTTCCCAAAGAGCTGCTTTACCTCATTCGAAGGAGACAGTGCGACTGGCTCCTGTGACTCGGCAGAGCACTCCAGAAGACAGCAACCCTTCCCTAACCTCCACTGCCTTTCCTGCACTCCCTTCACTGCCCCCAGTGCCCCCTTCCCTTGCCCAAGCTGATGATGCACTGCTCTCCCTCCCCAGCCCCTTCCAGCAGTTGGCCGAGAGATTTTTCTGAGTCCTGAATGGCGAGGCTATTCCTCACCCTTTTGGAACTTGGAAAAACTGAGCCAAATAGGGTGATACTTGGTAAAATCGAGAAAAATTCAAGTACCGAGTTAAAACCCTATTCCCAAATCATTCACTCAGGATACTCACTTTAAAAAGGAAAAGCTGGGAAGAGAAAAAGGAAAGAAAATAATTTGGGAGAGCACCCCAATCATCCCTCACACACTGCTACCTACTCCTAGCATTAAATCTTTCAGATACCTAAAATTATTATGCTGATAGGACTGTTAAGGTCAAGGTTTAAAGTATAATGTGGATCTTAGCACAGATTCTAGTGATTGATGGAACACATCAGGCACTTACCTTGAAAATGGTATTATTCAGCTGCCTCCACCAGAAGATTAAAAGGAAGTGGGGGGAGAGAAGTTGCCTAGCTGGTTAAATGAAGGGTGGTTGTTCTCAGTGGTCAATGTTGCAATGAAATCACTGTAAAAAAATAGCAGCCGATATTGAACTTGCCTGCAACATCTCCTGATTCTTCTAAAACGTGTCCTCCAGGCAGCAATTGTCTCCTCACCTCAATAACCTTGTTATCTCAGCCGCTTCCAAGTATTAGCAATTTTCAAGATAGTCTCTGAAAGCAGCCACTTTCCCACATGCTCTGCTCTACTCCGCATGTTCCTCAGTCAATGAATGCAGGAAATTGCTTTTTAGTGCCTGCTTAAGGCCCAAGGATGCAAGAGGCTCGAGTTGCAGGAAATTTCCCTGTTTATCTCTGGTAATGTTGTGCATTTTTACCTTTGAGCCTAATGCAAGAGATGCACAGAGAAAGTGTGGGGAGCCTAGAGCAAAATTTGAAATTTAGGCCCCCTGCCCTTTTAAAAAAAATATTCCATGGGATAAGAGGCCCCACCCTTTGACCCCCAGAGGCACAAACTCCATCCTCCTCAATGGGTGATTTCAGACGTTACGAGATCACGCTCAACCACAGTGAACCACGCTCAACCCCCCCCAGGGGCCAAAGGGCCCTGAACGTCTGAACGGCATGCACCAGATGTTCATCATGCTCAATACCCACATGGGGTCAATTTCAAACACGCTTCCCGGGCTAGCCGGGGGAAGGTCCCGGGAAGCGTGGTCAAACGGACCCCCACCGGGAAC
>QEPC01001577.1:937205-949429 GCA_003113815.1 Sphenodon punctatus
GCCCCCCTCCCGGACCGGACCGGACCTTGTCCCTTGCCCGGGTGGGGGCTGCTGGTGTGTTGTTGGACCTGCAGAGGGGCTCCACCAGACCCGCCTGACCTCCATGTGCCCCCCTGTGACTGTGGGGCCCCCTTCCTCCTCCTCCGCCTCCTCCTCCTGGACCCTCTGTGCCAGGCTCGCTGTGCATAGGGGGCCCCCATCGTGCCTTGTTCTGGGGGTCTGGCCCCCCCTTCAGGACTGCCTCTGTTGCTGTGGGGGCGCCTCTGTGGACTGGGGTGCTGTGGGGGTGGGGGTTGCTGCTGCCTGTGCCTTGCCCCTTGGCAGTGCCCCCCCTCGTCCCTCCCGGTGTTCCTCGTGCTGTGTTCCGGGCGCCCCTGCCCCCCCCTTCCCGACCTGTCCCTTTTGTGTGTGTGTGTGCATGTGTGTATGTGCCCGGGCATGGGGTCGTGCTGTGTGTCCCGCTGTGAGTCTGCTGTGTGTGTGTGTGTGTGTGTGTGTGTGTGTGTGTGTGTGTGTGTGTGTGTGTGTGTGTGTGTGCGTGTGCTGTGTGTGTCGGCTGTCAGCCTGTTCTCCCTTTTCCTCCCTCCCTTCCCGTTTCCCTTGTGTGGGCATTCCCTTGTGTGCCTCTTGGTTTCGTTTGCCCTCAGGCGGCCATGTCTGCGTCCCGCCCCTGCCCGGTGCCTTGTGGGCATTTTGCGCCTGGCGGGGGTTCAGCTACATGTCTGTTGTGCTACCGCGGCCTGCGATGGTTCGGCCCGGTTCCGGCCCATGGTCCCGTTGCCGGCACGTCTGTTTGGGTCGCTTTTCCACCCCCGCGCGTGGTTGCGCTGTTCACCCCCCCTGGGGGTTCACTGTGGTTCAGTTCCAGCCTGTAACAACTGAAATCACCCAGAGACAGAGCACTTGCCAGCCGTTCTTGGATCCCAGTGCTGGAACTGTTCAAGTGCCGCTGCTTTGTCTGTCTTCTTGCCTGTCTTTCTGTAACTCTGGCAAAGCTGTGGGAGGGTTCTGGTTCTCTTGAGAGCCGAGTGAACTTTAGGGAGGGACTACAGTTTGTGCTTTTAAGGGGCAGAGTACATGTAGCCTGTGGTGCCGAGAATTCCTAATGCAGCCCTGTCCAGCCCATTAATTTGCCTCTTCCTGGCGTATCAAGAATGGTGAGGTGGTGGGTGGAATGTGCGAGGTTCTGGAGACAAATCCCCTCTCTCGATGTACCAAGGAAATACTCTGAGCACTGAGTTGTCAAACTCTTTTTATTAGAGTACTGCACACCATAGTACAGGAAGCAGGCCCTACTTTCCAAATGAGACTGGACTGACTACACATACAAATCCCCTAATTTTCCCACGTTTTTCATTTCTAAGTGGCACAGGACCCACATGCATCTGGGTGTGCATGGGTACTGCTGCATGCTAGAACAGGCCTCCTTGCTCCCCCCTCCACCCCGTGCTCAGAAAAAACTGAGCATAGGAAGAACCCCTCCTGGTTTGAGTGGCAGCTGGGAAGGAGCAGGGGGACAGTGGCAGACTCGGAGGAACAGTCAGCACTCAAGCCAGGTGGCGAGTCAGTCTAGGAAGCGGGGCTATCCCTCTCCCCTGATGGCCGATTGCCATCCAAAATTGAATGGCAATTGGCCTGCAAAGCCCCTCTGCCTCCCTCCCCCTAAAACTCATTGGAGTAGTACCAAGCCAATGCCATCCCTTTGGCACCACTCCAATGAGCTTTATTTTATTTATTTATTTATTTATTTCATTGTATTTATATGCCGTCCCCCATGCCTATGGCATCTCGGGGTGGCTTCGAGCACAATATAAAAAATTTTTAAACATAAAAAATCTACAATATCATAATAAAAAACAAATTTAAAACACCACCCACAAGAATTAACGCACCCCCCCACCCTCTCCTCCGAATGCCTGGGCGAACAGCCAAGTCTTACAGATACGTCGAAATGCCAACAGGCCTCAGGCCAGGAGAGCCTCCTCCAGGAGGGAGTTCCACAACCGCGGCCCGGCCACCGAGAACGCTCTCTCCATTGTGTCCCCCTGACTTACACGGGGGAACTCCAGAAAGGCGCCCCCGGTGGACCGAAGGGATCGCTCTGAGGCACAGAGGGCGAGGTGGTCCCCGAGATATGAGGGACCCAGATCATGCAGGGCTTTGTAAATCAATACTAACACCTTGAATCTAACTCGGTACACTATAGGCAGCTAGTGCAGAGCACGGAGCACCGGTGTTATGTGCTCACGCTGCCCTGTCCCCATCAGGAGACGGGCTGCCTCATTCTGCACTAGCTGCAGCCTCTGAACCAGAAACAAGGGAAGCCCCACGTAGAGCGCGTTGCAGTAGTCTAGCAGTAACCTAGAGGTGATGAAGGCATGGACAAGATTGGCCAGATCAGGCCTGGAGAGGTAAGGTCGAAGTCCCCGTACCAGATACAGCTGGTGAAAGGCGGCTTTAGCCACCGCCTCCACCTGCCGATCCAGACGGAGACCCGAATCAAAAACCAACCCCAGACTCAGAACCTGAAGAGCAACAGGCGGGCGAATCCCCCCTATCAGGGGGGCCAGCACCTCCCCCGCCCTTCCCTTCACCATCACCTCTGTCTTATCGGGATTGAGCTTCAGTCTGCTCTGCTGCATCCAATCTGCCATGGCCTCCAAACATTGGGAGAGTAACGAGACAGCAGGAGATCAAAACTTGCCAATTAAAACTTTCCATCTGGCTTACCATAACTCAACTGTCCCCTCCCATACCCATCTCCTACCAAATATGGCACTAAATTTCAATTCCAGATGCTCAACTGTCCACCAGCCTCCCATGCTTGCAGAGGTTTCTGAAGTTTCCCGAAGTTTTCAGAATAATGGCCGTGGTCCTTGGAATTTCGGAATTAGGCCTTTCCGAAATGAATAGCTTAATATTTGGCAAATTCTGAAGTTTTCCAAAGTCTTAGTTTCAGCCCTTGTTTTAACACATGAGATGTTCAAAACTAGAACTGCAGTGAGTAGCACATTCGCTATCTGCATGTAATACCCACATTTTGGGGCACCCCCACCGGGCACCTGATGGGTTTATCTGGCCCCCATCGAGTGCCCAGATGCCAGAAAATGCAGGTATGACCAGACTTTCCAGGACACTCTGGGAAGTCCCAGGAAGCTGATCCAAACTTGTCATGGGGACCATAAGTTAACACAGGAATTTATGATCTATTAATGGATGGAAAGAAGGATATTCGAACACAGATAGAAGTTACAGCTAATCGTAAAAACAAAATTGTGATCCCTCATCTGGGATAATCAGTCCAGTAGGTGGGGACAGGAGTAGCGTCAAGCAAAGTACGTGATCTGTTCCCAAGGTAACAGAACTAGGTGGTACCAGCAAACCAAGGACAGGTACTTAAAATGACAATAGAAGTAGCCAGGGGATGGGGGTGGGAGGTGGGCTGGGTCTACGCCCTGGTAGAGAGGAAGATTCAAGAAGAGGTTGTAGTCTCCATTTTACCAGTGAGGAAGACACAGCGAGGCGAGTCTGAGCTGACAATATGAACTGAGAATTTTCCAGACTGACTCTAAGAACTGGACCCGGCTGAGACACCTGGCCGAGATGAACTGGCCTTATCTGGATTGAGTCTTACGGTAAGAGGATAGATTAAGGAGTCACAGTGTCTTTAGTATGCGTGATCTTGTTATACTTGCTTTTGGACTTGCACTCTTTGATCCTTATCCTTAAATTGTACTCAGTATATCTTTTATAACCAAGCCTAGCATGCTTGTGTGGTTATTTCTGCACTTCAGGGTTCTAAAAGGGGGAGCATTCCTCCCAGGTTAATACCTACACGAACCTTTCTTGAAAAGTAAACTTCACCATGAAACTTTTGAAGCCACAGGTGGTCCGAGGAGGCACTCTGCATTACGGCTGGGCTGGAAGGTAAAGGGGAAGGTTTTCTGGGGTCATGGACCACAACAATCTCCCCAATTGTGGTAATAGTTTTCTGATCACTTGGGAACTCATGTGGGTACAGGCAACGAGGTTGCGGCTGGTCTAGTGGGCAGTTGGGGGATGACTTAGAGAGAAGGGGATCCCAATCCCAGTGACAAGACCCCTGCCCATATCTGCTGTTTCCCAGGCTGACTTATTGCTCGGATGCTCCTCCTAGTCCTGTCTGCTGCTCCCACTGCTCCTCCCTGTCTGCTGCTCAGCTGAGCTGAAGTCTTCCCGCTTGGTATTTTTTGAGATGAGGTAGGAGTGGGGACACCTGTTCCATTGCACCATGATAAAACCACACAGCACAACCCATGCACACTCCACTATGGAGTCAGGGATGGTAGTTAGGGATGGGCGAACACAGTTCAGAAGTTCGGAGTTCGGCCCGAACTCGGCCTGTTCGGACAACCGTATCCGAACCTGAATCCGAACACGAACTGACCGAACTGAACTCAATTCCGAATATCGAAATGACCAAACAGTTCAGTCAGTTCAGATCGCGTTCGGGTGGCAAAAACGTGTCACTGGAAGGCAAAACGTGACAGGGAGGGGGAGTCAGCTGAGGAGCAGACTTCCAGGCACCAGGGGTGGAGAGGCTTGGAGTAGCAGCCAGCCTGCCCAATCACCATCCCTTTTCGCCTCAGACCACTGGCTTCGCAGTCTGCGATTGGCCATGGGCTAGGCTGCATGGAGCCAATGGGGCTTGCGGTGAGGCAGGCGCAGCAAGAAACAAAACTGATTGCCTCCCCCCTTCCCAACACCTTCTGAGCTAGTCACTGTTCCTCCTGAACAGCACGTGTTTCAGAAGGCTCCCTCTCTATCAGCAGTTTTTGTTCCTTCCTATTCCTAATCCATTGCCATCCTCCTCCTATTTCACTCATCCAACCCATTTACCTCCATATTATCATTGATTTAGCTTAGCTTAGATAGCTTTAGGTGTTTTTTTTTGTTTTTACGCCTCCATGTGTTCCCTGTGTTCAATCTTTCTTCCTTCCTCCCTCCCCCCTCCATTGAATCCTTTCCCCTCTCCCTCTGATTCCATCCCTTATTCCCTTCCCATGTTTTAAGTTTTGGATTTATTTAGAGTAGGAATATTATTAGATTGATTTTCATTTCAGTTTTGTACCCCTCCTTACATTCTTTGTGTTTCCCCCTGTGTAATATTGTATATATAGATAGATTGTTATTAGATAAACAGTTACTAGATAGATATACATAGTAGTTAACTTAGTTATAGAGATAGATAGAGATACAGTGTGTTTGTAGGACAAGGTCTTTGTAGTTAATTATTAGGATATTGCATTTAGTTCAATAGGTTTTAGAAGAGTTAATAGCAGTTATATTTAGTGTAGAGATAGATAGATAGATATAAAAAAGAAACAGCCACTCTAGCCCCAGGACCCACCATCAGGGTTCTGGGGCCTACATTACTGGCAGGGAGGGCTGTGGCCAATATTTATTTTATTTTATTTATTTATAAATATTTTTAGCGGCCCCCTCATGCCTACTGCATCTCGGGGGCGGCTCACAATAATAATAACAATAAAATTCATAAAACAATATTTAAAAAACAACATCATCAAAAAATTTAAAAACAGTCCCCATATCCACCCCCTCACGTTCCCCATACCCACAACTAACCAACCCTCCCCTCCGAAGGCCTGGGCAAACAGCCAGGTCTTGCAGGCTTGTTGAAACGCCAGCAGACCTGGGGCCAGGTGGGCTTCCTCCGGGAGGGAGTTGCAAAGTCGTGGCCTGGCCACTGAGAATGCCTTCTCCATTGTAGCCTCCCGTCTCACTTGGGGGACCTCCAAGAAGGCGCCCCCAGTGGACTGAAGGGTTTGTCCTGAGGCACAGAGGGTGAGGTGGTCCACTAGGTATGAGGGGCCTGGATCGTGCGGGGCTTTATAGATCAATACCAACACCTTGAATCTGGCTCGGTACACTATAGGCAGCCAATGCAAAGCACAGAGTACTGGTGTTATGTGCTCCCGTCGCCCAGTCCCCATAAGGAGATGGGCCGCTGCATTCTGCACCAGCTGCAGTCTCTGAACCAGAAACAAGGGAAGCCCCACGTAGAGTGCATTGCAGTAGTACAGCCTCGAGGTGATGAAGGCATGGATAAGGGTGGCCAGGTTGGGCCTGAAAATGTATGGGCACAGCCTCCGCACCAGATACAGTTGGCGGAAGGTGGTCTTAGCAACCTCCTCCACCTGCCGATGCAGATGGTGACCCGAATCCAACACCACCCCCAGACTCTGAATCTGCTGGGCTACAGGAGGGTGGACCCTCACACACAAGGGGGGCCAGAACCTCCCTCGCCCTTCCCACCACCATCACCTCCATCTTATCGGGATTTAGTTTCAGTCTGCTCTGCCTCATCCAATCCGCCACAGCCTCCAAACATTGGTACAGCAATGAGACAGCAGGACCTGGGTCAGTTGAAAACGAGAGGTACAGCAGACAGAGTATGATCAGCATATTGGTGACATCGCACCCCGAACCCTCTCACGATCTCCCCCCAGGGGCTGCATATACACATTAAACAATAATGGAGACAGATAAGGCCCGGGGGTTTGATGTTTCAGCCCCCAACACCACCCCCTGGCTTCTCCCTGAGAGGAATGAGTGGAACCACCCAAGGACAGTCCTGTCCAGATCCCACAGGTCTCGCAACTGTCTCAACAACAGCCCATGGTTCATGGTATCAAAAGCGGCTGAGAGATCTAGCAGGATCAGAAATGTTGAACATCCTGCGTCCATCTCCCAGCAGAGATCATTCACCAGGGCCACCAATGCCATCTCAGTACCATAGGCAGGGCGGAACCCAGATTGAAAAGGGTCAAGGAAACCGATGCTGTCCAAATCCGCCTGGAGCTGCAGTGACAGTGCCCATTCAAGAACCTTCCCTAAAAAGGGAAGATTAGAAACAGGTCAGTACCTGGCGAGTGCGTCCACATCCAAAGATTGCTTCTTCAGCAGGGGGTGCACCACAACCTCCTTGAGACTGGGCGACAGCCTCCCCTGACGAAGGAACATGTTCACTACCCTCGCCAGCACCGCCTCCAAGGTCTCCCTGGAGGCTTTCAACAACCAGGACGGGCACAGATCTAATTCACAACTGGTGGCCCTAACAGACGCCAGGACATTCACTGCATCAGTTGGCGACACTTCCTGAAACTCATCCCAGAAAGATCAACTGTACGGCACCTCATGATCCTCACCTACTGCTTCCAATCCGGTGTTAAAGTTACTCTGGATCTGAGCGATCTTGTCTGAGAAGTAGGTGGCAAACTCCTAACAGCGGGTCTGGAACAAATCCTCATCCAGGCAGAGGGAGGCCGGACTGACCAGCCCCTGCACCACCCTTGACAGCTCCGCTGGATGCAACTTCTCAGACACTATGAGGGCAGCAAAGAATTCCTTCTTTGCTGTCCTCACAGTCTCAACATAGGACCGTAAAAGAGTCCTATCAAGAAGGCAGTCAGATTCAGAGCAAGTCCAACACCAGCATCGCTCTATCCTCCTACCTACCTGTTTCATACACAGCAGCCCCTCAGTAAACCAAGGGGCCTTGCGGTGACGAGACGGAGGCAGAAGACATCTTGGAGCCACTATGTCATAGCCCCCTCCAGACAGATGTTGCGATGCCAGAGAAGCTCATTGACAGAGTGGCCGTCCGGGTCTAAGGTTAATTCCCTCAGAGCGTTCTGGAACCACTACGGTTCCATCGGCCTCCGACGGTGGATCGACCTAACTGGTCCATTCACATTCTGGAGGCGGTGCGCTGAGAGACTGGCCTGCAGGAGATAATGATCCATCCATGACAAAGGCGTAACCCTCACATCTCCCACTAATGGATCACCCGCCTCAAGACCAGAACAGAAGAGCAGGTCGAGAATGTGCCCCCCCACATGGATCTGGCAGTTAACCACTTGGGACAAGTCCATGAATGCCATGATGGCCATGAACTCACGCTCCACTCCTACAAGGCCGGAGTCGGCATGGGCGTTGAAGTCCACCAGGACCAAAGCCCTGGAGGAGCTCAGCGCCACCTCCGAGGCCAGATCTGCTAGAGCGGCAAAGGATGCAGGCTGGACAGGAAGCTGCCACTCTAGCCCCAGGACCCACCGTCAAGGGTCTGGGGCCATCATTCCTTGCACAGAGGTGACGTCATTCCAACATACCAAGAAACAGTCACTCCAGCCCCAGGACCTGCCGTCAGGGTTCTGGGGCCAAGTTACAGGAAGGGAGGGCTGTGGCCAATATTTATCTAGAAGCTACCACTCTAGCCCCAGGACCCACCATCATGGGTCTGGGGCCATCATTCCTCGCATGGAGGTGATGTCATTCCACCGCATCAGAAACAGCCACTGCAGCCCCAGGACCCACCATCAGGGTTCTGGGGCCAAGTTACAGGTAGGGAGGACTGTGGCCAATACCTAGAAGCTGCCACTCTAGCCCCAGGATGCACCGTCATGGGTCTGGGGTCATCATTCCTCGTATAGAGAGACTTTTTCCAAACGCCTGGACCGAATCGAACAGCAAAACCCGAACGTGGCGAATGAACCCAACGGCCAAACCTGAACGTGGCGAATGAACCAAACGGCTGAACCTGAACCTCAATCTGTTCGCCTATCCCTACCAATAGTAGAGATGCATGCGGGTCGTGCACCAGAAGCGCCCTCCTCACCCCCTTCCCCAACTCAAAAAAGGTCAAATGGGAAGACCGTGGCCCAGGTGAGCAGAGTCCAGGAGGAACAGGAGCCAGAACCTGGAGGACCTTCTGGGCTATGAGTCAACCTGGGGAACATGCAGGTAGCCTGTTGGGTCACTTTTGTGTACCACTTGGTGCCCGGATGTGACTGAGGTGAGTTGGAAACCCCAGATTTGCTTGTTTACCTGTTTTTGTGGGTCCCTGGTTGTCGTTCTATTCAAAATTGATGCAAAGATATGCAGGAAAATATATTTGCATTCAAAATCTGCGTAAACTGATTCAATTTGCATAATTTATTTTGCTTGCAGAATGTGGATTTTCTGCTCACAGAATTTGGGTTTCCTGATTGCAGAATGGTTGAGGACCTAATGCTCTGCAATAATGTGATGTCCAGAAGGAAAACTCTACTCTTCTGTTTGAAGAGGTGACAGGGTCACCTCAGAGACTAATTGTAGCAACACTAGTATCCAGGGTCAGGGTACCCCAAACTCCCTGCTAGTCAACAGCCTTGCCAGATCCTCACAGTGTGAGCCTGAGAGCCCATTTCTTGTTACCCGCATCCCCTTTATTTACATACAATACATTCTCTTCACAGTCCATCCCCCCTGGGCTTATAATAGAGTCCAATCCCCCTGGGCTTATAATAGTATCCTGACCCCACTGGACCCTCAGTACTAGCCCTACTGGGCTTCTGTTCCAGCCAGCCTCTATCCCGGCTCAGCAGAACTGGGCTGCTACTCGCAGTTCTTGCCAGCAACTACTCTGCCTCCAGGTACTCAGTCAGTTCAGCTCTGGCGCCTACGATTTCTCCAGCTTCTCCAGTGACTCAGCGTCTCGGAGCCACATTACAGGCATAAAGGGAATTGCTGTGGCTCCTCCAGTATCCCCGTCTCTGCCTTCCTCCCATACGCCACAGGTGTGGTTGTGGTGGTTTAAATTCCCTGCTGTTTACCAACTTCACTGCAGTGGCGCAGAGCCACTTAAAGGGGTCACAGAGTCCTGCAGCAGGGACGGTTAAAGAGACTCATACGCTTTCACAGGCAACAAGCTGCTTCTTCAGATTCTTGTGTTCCTGATCAATGTAAGATTCATTAATAATAAAAAAAAATCCACAGAACTAAAATATGAACCACCTGATTTTGAAATAAATTATCTTCATGGAATTATGTCTTATCTTTAGACTGAAATATTCACAGGAAATTAATGAGATTGTCAAATAACCACTATGAAGATTTATGGGCCGATCTAGTGACATATTTTCAACGAAATAAAATAATAAAGAAGAAATGTTTGGAAAAGAAGCAGCAGCCAGAGAGACAGGGACACTTAATTCAAATGGAGCCAATAATCAGATTCCTTCTGTTTAGAGAGAAATAGCTCCTTTGTTTTTTTTCTTTTTTCATTTTCTTTTTAAAGCCTTCACAAAGGCAAAGCCTCAGGAAAACATTTTGTAAAAAAGTATTCTGAAAGTCAAAGTCATTTTGACAGAAATCAAACCAGAAATAATTTCTCCCTGAAGGAGTTCTGCTTTATTTTAATGATATCAGGACTGTTTCCATTTAAATAGTATAATGGGGATTTTTGTTTTTAATTATGATTCACCCTGTTGTTTTATTAGTGATCTTTCTTACTAGCTTAGGAACTCATTTTTCATACGCATTTTGTTTGAGTGGAACAAAAACAAATATTAAAACAAAAAAGCCAAAACAATTTGTCTAAAAAAATCTTCCCTTCATTAAGAAGCTCTATGTTCTCATGTTTGAATGTGAAATCCTGCCTTTAACGGCTGTTGGGAGTTGGGGATCTTGCTGCCAGACACTTAGTGAGACAGTCTTTCTGGATAATGTGAATTGTTATGGGTCTTTTTCATGACCTTTTTTTGTGCTACTGCCAACAGAAGAATATGGTACACATCTCTTTCACATCCAGAGAACTGTTTGCACATGGATAATTATCTGTATTGTTTTGTCTGCCTTGAAAACAAGGCCATGTATAATTAAGAGAGGCTCGGAAGAGTGGTCTGCTTTCTTGCAAAATGAGACGATTGCTTCTGTCATCACCACACACACAAAAAGAACATCAGGGGAATCATAATGTTACAAATACAAAGGTGCTGTTAAAATGCACCATTAGCTCCTCCATGGGGGATTACACACTTCAAAATCCACTTCCATTGAAGCACTGGAAGATAATGTACTACTGTAGTGTGAAAATAAAGAAAAGACACAACATGGCCAATAGCTTTCCAAGCCGGGGTGAGGTACAATGCCAAATGAGGTTATGCCACTAAATGATGGGGTCATGATTCTGTCCGATATCTGATATGCTTGGCATCTCTTTGTTGCTTTTGGGGAGTCACGGGATTATAGTTAAGTCTCACAATGTAGTCACAAGCAAAAACTTGGGAAACTACTTATGTACTGTATGAGCAAGACAATTCACAATGTGTTCTTTCATAGGTAGGTAGTAGATATGTAGGAAGGGAAAGGGGAAAGTTGGAATTTATGACCAAGCAGCAACACTGGTCATGTTGCTCCAAACAAGATTAAAAACAAGGTTGTAAGGTAATAAAACTATGGAGTTACATCAAAAGTTAAGATACCATGGTTAAAATGGAGCGTATCATAAAATGGAACTCAAGCGTGGAATTAAACACTGACAGTATCATTTTAAGAGATAAAAAGAGCACCCAGATCAACCTCACCATCAAGCAACATAGACAAACAAATGGGCTTTGAAGGGTTAGGATTGCTACATAACAAACACATGATGCATAGCACTAAAACTGGGACAGTTAAATCAGACCTGTTTAACTGTTTAACAGCCAGTGTCAATGGTCTCACATTAATGAAGCTTCCGCTGGAGGAAGCGCTGATGAGTGGAGAACCTGTGATCAATATGCAGCTGAGAGAGCTTTCTACAGTCTCTCTGAAAGTTTTTCAGTGGGAAACTAAAAAAGTTCCCCTTCCAATAAGTCCCTTACTTTATGAAGTTCTTCCCTACAATATATCCTGATTCACTCTGGTAACTGTATGATCATGAAGTTTATGGGTGAAATTTTAGCTCTAACAAAGTTAATGAAGTTATTGAAGTTAATTAATATGCATGGGAACTTAGCGGCAAATTATCTGCTATACATCTCCCAGTTGGAGGCAGTATTTACATGTAACAGTAATCATTGACTTTAATGAGGCCAGAATTTGACTGGACAGATACAGATACTACAGATACTGGTTCTCTTTCATTTCAAGAGGTATTATCTTACATTTTGTGTTACAAACTAGACATTCTTTTAGGGCTTGCATTTACAAATACTTTACTACAGCATAATTATTATTATTATTATTATTAAACATTTATAAAGCGCCAGTTGCAACCTGGCGCTGTACAGAACATACAATCAGATGCGGTCCCTGCCTGTGGCTTACAATCTAAAAGACAAGGAGGGGGAGACAAGGAGAGGGGACAGCGGGAGAGACATGGGAGAAGACAAACAAACATTCAGGCGGATGCGAAGTCTCAG
>QEPC01001577.1:965938-980470 GCA_003113815.1 Sphenodon punctatus
CAGCAGCCCATGGTCCACGGTATCAAACACGGCCGAGAGATCTAGCAGGATGAGAAATGTTGAACATCCTGCATCCATCTCCTGGCGGAGGTCGTCGACTAAGGCCACCAACGCCGTCTCAGTGCCATAGCCGGGACGGAATCCAGATTGAAACGGGTCCAGGAAACCAGTGCTATCTAGGGAAAGCAGGAGGTGGCAGTAACCCAGGCTGCCCCTACTATCCCTTTTAGGAATATAAATAGGGGTTTGGAGGGGGGATTGATATTAAGGGAAGAAAGTGGAGGGGGATTGCCTATTGGGGGTGTGCCGGGATGGGCGTTAGTAAAAGAGGGAGGGGATGAGAGTGAGGAGTATAGTATGACCGCTGATGTGGAGTTGGTGGGACCACCTCCCCCCGGTGAGAGAGGGGTGGAGGTGGTCAGGTGTTCCCTGGTGGCAGCAGGGGATGTTGTGACGATGTGTGGGATCTGCCCCATTGTTGTGGGGGAGATCACAGAATGGGACATTGGTGGGTCATAAGGGGGTGGGGTTGAGAACTGTTGTTATATTTGTTTTTGATACTGAGATTGTATATTATGTAATTGATTGTTGATAATGACTTGGGCCCCCTGCGTGGATTGCCCATGAATGTATTTTTGTTGTTGTAAGCCACCTCGAGTCCTTGGAGAGAGTGCGGGGTATAAATAAATATGGATTTGGATTTGGATTTGGATAAAAAGGGAAGGTTAGAGACTGGCCGATAACTGACAAGTGCGTCAACATCTAAAGATGGTTTCTTGAGCAGGGGCTGCACCACTGCCTCCTTGAGACAGCTCAGCACCCTGCCCTCCCCAAGGGAGGCACTGACTATGCCTGCCAGCAACGGCCCCAATGTCTCCTGGCTAGCCTTAGCCTTAGCCAGCCAGGACAGGCATGGAGACCCAGTTCACAACAGGTGGCTCGCACAGTCCCAAGAGCATCCCCTGCATTTGAGGGTGACACCGCCCCAAACTCATCCCATAAAACAGGACAAGAAGGGGCTTCTACTGCCTCTGACCCATTCTCTGCTTAAAAAGTCACATCAAAACTGTGATGAATTTAAATGATTTTATCTGCAAAAAAGTCCACAAACAAGTCACAGCAAGCATTTGATGGTTCTACATCCAGGTAGAGGGAGACCGGACTGACCAGCCCCTCACCACCCGGAACAGCTCAGCCAAGCGGGACTTAGAAGATGCAATGAGGGCAGCAAAGAAAACCTTCTTTGCTGTCCGCACTTCAACGGCATAGGTACGTAACCAGACTCTATGCCACAACCGGTCAACTTCAGTACGCGAATAACGCCACCATCGCTCAACTGCCGCCCTTCCTGCTTCATCCACCGCATCTCCCCAGTATACCATGGGGAGCTGCATTTTCAGCAATTCGGGAGCGGATGCCTGGGAGCCACACAGTCAATGGCCTCAGTTAACATGATATTCCACCTGGACACAAGGTCATCGTGTGAGTGGCCCAGGGCCAGCCCCAGGGTTTGTGAGGCCATGTGCGAAGTCTTGGTGCAGGGCCTAATTTGTATAATTAGGCACCACCTAATTATGCAAATGTATACATTTACATAAAACTTACTCCCTCTGGACAGGAAGGATTCCCATTCTCCACCTCTCCGAGCAACCATGGAGAAGCATGGCCTCCTAATGCTTCCCCCCCTCCCCAGCCGAGTGTCTACCACCACTCCCCAGGAGTGGTTCCACTGCAGGGGCAGCCAAGCGGGCAGTGACACAGGCACAGAGAGACTGACTGCGTCCACTGCCTTACTGGAGGAGGGGCCAGGGGGTGAGCTTAGCCAGTCTGGCCTCCAGGGCCTGTTGCTTCTTGCTGCCAGTGCCGCCTGTGCCTTGTGCACGCATGCGGTGTGACCAGTCCAGAGGTGCTGCTATCACACACACAAGACACCCAAAATGCAGCTAGCTTATTAAGCGCATTATGCCATGAAAAGAGACATATAACCAGTTCAGTTGTGCCCCCATAATCAGTTCATGCTGCCCCCACCCCATAACCAGTTCATTTCTGCCCCCGCCCCCATATAATCTATTCACGCTGCCCCCACCCATAACCATTTAATTTGTGCCCACGGGGCAGCGTGAATTGATTATATGGGGGTGCAAATGAACTGGTTATGGGGTGCGGGTTTAAAGACAGTATTCCTGTTAGCAATAACTTCATTAAGAAGAGTTAGTGAAATAGCAGCCATAATAATCTCAGAACCATATTTGCAGATTTATTTTCCAAGACAGAATAGATATTGCTTTACATCCTAAATTCCTACCTAAGATAGTATAAGTAAGACAGTTGTGAGAATGTGGCCCTTTTTACACGGGTCTCTCCTCCCAGCCGTAAACACGCAGATTTCTGTGTGTTCATGGGTGGGGGAACCCCATGTGAATGACGTGGTGCACGCGCCCATGGTGAGTGGGGGTGCGTGCGCGCTCGCCTAACACGCATCCCCACTCACCCCCCCACTCATCCCCACGCACGGAGCAACCGGGGGAAATGGTGGTTACTATGTGGGTGTGGATGAGTGGTGGGTGAGTGGGGATGTGTGTGCAGCTGTGTGCATGCCCCATCCATGCACTGGCGCGCCCACGGACTCCCCACCCGGCGGAGCCATGTAAAAATATCATGTGAGGAGCCACTCGAAGAAGAACAGAAGGTTGCTACCTTGCAAACAAGGTTCTTTGAGATGGCTCCGAACATTCTCACAACACCCACCCTTCCAGCCCCGCATGGAATTCTTTTCTTATATTTCTAGAAAGGGTTGAAAGGAACTGTCATTCAGAGGGGGAGGGTTCTTTTTATACCAGAGGAGCTCAAGACCATCATGTGGTCTATTATTTGAACAGGGTGAGCGCGCACAACCCAGTTGTGAGAATGTTGGGAGCCATCTCGAAGAACCTTCTTTACAAGGTAGCAACCTTCTGATCAGCACGTGGGGAGGAGCTGTTTGTAAACAGCCTTATCTCCCAGCCCGATCCAGTGTCCCCGCTGCTGCTGCTGCCGCTGCAGCACTACTAGAAGGCAGAGGCAGGTGAGGGATGGGGTCTGGACCCAGGGAGGGAAGGAAGAATCACTTTCTGGGGGAGAAGCTGGCTGCAGCCTGCTGCCCAGCCAGGCAAGTGCAGGGCCCCAGCTGGTGGCGGGGCCATGTGCGGTCGCACATGTGGCACATGCCTGGGGCCGGCCCTGAGTGGCCATCGAGGTCAGAGGAAACATCCCCTAGAGCTATCTGGAAACTTTCAGGTACCATAAGCCTTCGGGGGCGAACCAACCTAACTGGTTCCACACCCTCCTGGGGGCGGGCATGCACCAGGATATCTGCCTGGAGGAGATAATGATCCGTCCATGACAAGGGCACTGTTGACACCTTCCCCACCAACAGATCCCCCGCCTCAAGACCTGTGCAAAATATCATGTCCAGGGTATGTCCTCCAACATGTGTGGGGCCCACTACTCTCTGGGACAGGCCCCATGGTTGCCATGGCGGCCATGAACTCATGCCCCTCCCCTCCAAGACTGGTGTCAGCGTGGATATTGAATCCACGCCGTGGATACTATCGTCGGCGTGGATACTATCGTCCTGGGGGACTGGAAGACGATCATAATTACACCAGGGTTGAACTCTCATTCAATTATCTTGCTTTAAATTAATTCCAAAGTATGTTGTGCACAATTAAAGAGAAATAGCATTAATTCTTTGTGACACTCAAATTTCAAAATTATCCTTTTAAATTATTATGGGCAAGTTTCAAAAATATTTTTTCCTTCTTTCTTTTTCCTACAATCAGTTACACAGATGCTTTAAAGAAACATTTTTATTCTTTTTGTCTTTTCTTTTTCTTTTGGTTTCTGATTTCCCTGGTGGTAGTGGTATAAACCTTGAACTTCTTAAATGTCACTTAATTTATATGATTTTTCTGTTTACCCTTTTAAAGTGACACGTTGTGTGGTAATATTTATGTCTGTTTAAAAATTACATATCAGAGATTAACCAGTGCTGCCACTGCACTTTTCTTAACTTAAGCTTACTAAGAACTTGCCATAAAAATAAATATATATCTTCTGAGGATAAAAACAAGCCCCGTATTTTTTTTTTTCCCACTGCATGCATTTTTCACATAATGTCCAACAAATATTAATCTCCTTATTGAACCATTTCCTTGGTCTTTCGTATCCAAGGCACAGGAAGTTTCAAATGATGGCGGCCCTTTATTTGGAAAGTGAAAGAAGAGCATGCTGCCCTGCTGAAACCATCCATCGTTCACATGGGTTAATTAGTTTCACACCAGGAGACTACTTTTCTGTCCGATCTTCTTATGACAAAAACCCGTGAGGCATCAGCTAAGAGCTACAATGACTTGTACGTGTTGTATTCCCATCATAGGACCTTGTGACAGAAAGAAAATTAAATTGACCTGCATTTAAGCTTTCACATGAGTAAAATATCTAGTGTCTAAATTAGAATGACAAGATGCCCAAGCAAGCAGTTCTCTCCAGGGTTGTGCATCCTACTGCAAGGATCATAAAAGGTTCTAGGTCTGATGAAGCTCATCTCAAAATACCATTAGAACCACATTCCCTAACCCCAACCCATGAGGCTACCAAGGAAAAGGCACAAATGCAAGTATATTTTCCTAAACAAGCACACTTGCTATTAGAGGGGGAGCTCGCAGTTAAGTTGTCTAAGGTCTCTGTAGCATGGACAGGCTCAGCTGGGATGAGTCCTAGCAGGAGTAGGGCCCCAACAGTCACTCTTTCTGGGAATTAGCTTTGCACAGTCATTTAATTACCTGCACAGTCTATATATGAATGCAGTCTCCAGAATATACAGCCTCACTATACAAAGGGGCTACCTTCTGGCCCAGCACAGGGACCTTGTCAATTCTCCAGCAGTTTTCGGGATTCTTTGGGCCAGGCACATGCCTTCTGAAACCCAGCTGTGGCAGGGCAGAGTCCATAAAGGCTATGGGTCCTTTAAGAAAGAGGAACATTAGCAGCAGCATGTAGAGTGTGCTAACTGAGCTGCAGGCTCTTATCAAAAATATCAATGAGCCTAATCTGTGTTGGAGTGGTCACAGCTGTGTTGGGGCATGCCTGAAGCCAGTCCTAGGCATAAGGACTGAGCTAGGAGGTCAGTCAAAAAGAGGCTCCTGAACAGAGAGGTTGTCAGAGTCAGGCTGACTAGAGAGACTGAGAGAAATTCCTGAAGGAGAAGGGTTTCTGCAAGGAGCTAGAGCAGGACTCTGCTAGCAGGAGCCAGCAACTTAGGAGAGAGAGGAGTGGTTGAAGACTGAAGACAACCCCAAGGGGTATCCTTGTATGAACTATGTAAAAAGGGGTAAAGAACTATGTATTGGGGGAAAACTGTACATAAACAGATAAGAGACTGTATATTGCTGTAGATACATGAAGAAACTGAAAACAAAGGATTATAGCTAATTCCCTAAGATAAAGAGATATGGAAATCTGATTTGGGCCCCAATCCTGACACAATGTATCCGCAAGGGAAGCATGAGTGACCCTGCCACACCAGCCAAACCATTTAGCTCAGGCACACCCCTCTGAGCTAGGTTCTGAGGAGTCCGAGCCTAACTCCCAGCTCCTGTCTCCTCAACAGTCTCTAACAACCCCCTGTTACTCTCCAGAAGCTTGCTGACTGAGGCAGGGCTACTGCTCAGCTTCTCCCTCCACTGTATCCCTCCAGGATGGACTGAGTCCTGTTCTAAATCCTCACTCTCTGAGCTGTCTTTCTCATGCCTTACCCCAGCTGAGCCAATTACCCTGGAGATGTACCTTCCATACAGTCTGGGATGCATCTCCCTAAAGGACCAGTGGTCCACAGGGACACTGCCCTGTCACAGTCTCATTCACACAATAGTCTTTTAGTGTGGCATAAGTTCATATTCTGAATGTTGTGTGAAATGCTTACCTTTATCCCTGGTACATGATGATCCTTTGGTCTCTGCTAGTCAATGCAAAGGTTTTGCTTAAGGTTATGACTGTCAATAAGCAATAATGTTCTGTGGATGGCTTTCCTGAAGCAGCAAGCTCCTGTTCTAATACACCATTTCATGTTTCTGTGTGACTATAGAGGTGTGACCAAAGAGTCCTGGAGCAGGGACTCCCACTACTCCATGCTACTTCTGAGATGTTGCATGCAGGGATATTGCAAGAGAATTCCTCGATGCCCTTTGCACTGTGGAAAATACCACAGGGAAGCAGGAAAAGTGATGGGCCACTGAAAATTGTGCGAATGAATTGCTATGGGTCAAGACAGACAACACAGATCAAGGCACTGGTTCTCAAATTTTTGTGTGAAAGACCCATCAAAACAAAATCCAGGAGCCACCTTAAAAAATTTGGGACCCACCTTAAAAATAACAAAAGAGGACCAGGAGTTGCCGGGCATCAGCAGGGGAAGACTGATACGGACATAGGGTGGCTGGAAACAGAAGGAGGTTGAGAAGCTGTGTGAAACCATGCTCCTTCTCTCCTTATCCCAAACCCTCAGCAGCACAGATGGGGACATGGCAGCAGGGCCGGCCCCAGGGTTTATGAGACCATGTGCGAAGTCTTGGTGCGGGGCCTAATGTGCATAATTAGGCTCCACCTAATTATGCAAATGTGTACATTTACATAAAATTTACTCCCTCTGGACAGGAAGGATTCCCATTCTCCATCCCCCCGAGCAACCATTGAGAAGCATGGCCTTCCCATACTTCTTCCCCCCCCCTTACCACCCTTTGGCTGCCTTACCTGGCACTCACCCAAGTGGCCATAGACAAGCATGGCTTCCCAATGCTTCCCCCACCTCCCCAGCCGAGCGTCTACCACCACTTCACAGGAGTGGTTCCACTGCAGGGGCAGCCGGGCACAGAGAGACTGGCCATGGCGGAAGCCATAGCTGAAATAAACAATTCATTCATTCACCAGACACCCAATGCAGCTAGCCTATTAAGCTCATTATGCCATGAATATATATATATACACACACACGCAGATTTCTGTGTGTTCATGGGTGGGGGAGCCCCATGTGAGCGACATGGTGCAAGTGCCCGTAGTGAGTGGGGGTACGTGCGCGCCCGCCTAACACGAATCCCCACTCACCCACCCACCCCCACTTGTCCCCACGCACGGAGCAACCAGGGGAAACAGCGGTTACTCCATGGGTGTGGATGAGTGGGGGGTGAGTGAGAATGTGTGTGAGGCAGGTGCGTGCACGCACCCCCNACCCCCACTTGTCCCCACGCACGGAGCAACCAGGGGAAACAGCGGTTACTCCATGGGTGTGGATGAGTGGGGGGTGAGTGAGAATGTGTGTGCAGTCATGTGCATGCCCCGCCTATGCATCGGCGCACCCAAGGATGCGTGTGTGAAAAATGAATCTGGAACTTACTTGTGGACTTGTAAACTCAGAAGATTGAAACATCTGGAACTTTAATGCATGTCTAAAAATGCCCAATGATGAATAATTAAAAAACAGGAAATTACAGTTAAAATTATGTTATTTAGGGTGCAAAGTGGTACATTTGAAAGTATGTATGGGAAGCCATGAGTTATGGTTGCCTGTAATTGGCCTGTAATATGGGTGCCTGTAATATGGTTGCCTGTAATTCCTTCCCCATAATGTGGTTGTTAATCACATTACCACAAATAAGACTTGTAGATACCTAAGACAGAAAAACTGATTGCATTGGCAATTGCAGTTCTGGCATTCTGTAATGTTCATGAGCTTCACTTTGCAACCTAAATAACTTTCTACTAATACCAGCTCATGGGCAGGGATCCATGTTCACTGCATTTACTCTATTGCTGATAATGGTGGAAAAACAATGAGCATGGATCCCTGTTCATGGGATAGGCGATTGTTTGACATGCAGAGTTAGTCATTGGTACAATGTACACATTCATATCAGGGACTGGCTTGTAATCCAGAGATTATTCATCTAGGCCAGAGATTCCAAAAATGTGGGTTGGGACCCTAAGTAGAACCATGTTTTCTGCAGATAGGGGGTCAAACTCTTGGCTGATATCTGATATACTTTCAGTGTCTTTGTTGCTATGTGGAGTTGCAGAATTTGAGATTCAAAATGAGGTCATGTGGAGAAAAAAACTTTGAAATGTCTGTCTAGACTATGCTTCAAGGATGACAAAAAAATATACTGGAAGAAAGGGAGCCGTATGTTTTTGAAAAAATTAATACCTAAAGATACGTTCCGTAGGAGTCTATTTAGAAAATCAGATCCCTTATGTAGATAACCTGGAGGTATTTAGATACCTCAGAGCCAGAAGTGATCCAAGATGATGTGTTAACTCCAAAGGTCATTACATTTGTAACTGAGTATTTATAATGAACAGCTAGATGATGACTACTTAAGAATACAGTAAGCCTGTCTGTAAGACAAGAAGAAAGAAAAAAAGATCCTGTTTCTGGTAACCAAGATCTGTAGCTCTCTTATGAAAGAGAAATCTTCAAGGTCATAGTTTTGGAGTAGTATTTGAGGAGCCAAGAAACCCTAAGGACTTAGCAAGAATCATAATTAACTTTTCATTGTATTAAACCCCAGGGCACAAAGAAATTGAACTAAGGGTAAGAAAAGAAAGGTCAGAGATAAAAAGATTTGCATAAAATGTCACCCACAAAGCAGAAATGGCATATGAACCTATTTGTCAATTTTGCGAACAGACATAAATGTTCATCTTTCACCTGTTGAACTTAGGTCTGCTTCTAAAGAAGAGAAGGAGAAGGAGGGAAGGAAAAGGGTAAGGATCTATTAAGGGTTTGAGATAAGATAAAATACTTGTATTTGCCTGGCAGAGCTGCAAAAGTTGAGTCATAACCAAGAAAGTATCTTCAATGAGAAGTCAAAGGCCAACAATGCCCTCAGAAAAACATGTGCAACCCCCACCCCATGACTTGAGCGAGGGTTTCACATTTGTATCCCAGGCAGAAGTAGACTCTTATTATTCTATTTTAACTGTATTGTGAATTGCGTGTCAGCACAAGAGGGACCAAATGGTATCAAGGAGAATTACATCTGAACAATGCCAGCACTGTGAACAGAATAATTCAGTCTTCTCTAGCAAGCCTGATCTAGTGCTGAAATGAATTGCAGGTTCTATCCTCATGAATATTATGCACATATTCAAATTGCATTCTGAATATCCAAATGAATATTCACACCAAAACAAATAATCAGCAATCCTCCAACAGACCAAGTTTTCTGGGAGTTTTGGCCATTTTTGTTCAGATATTTGGTTATTTGACCAAATATCCTAAATGAAATGATCGAAGAAAAGGGAAAAGCTGGAGAACTAAGCAAAAACCCAGAAGTGTATACCCAAATGAAGCAGGTGAATTGGACAAATATGGTATTTGTCCAATGTGTCCAACTGAATGGGCAAATTGGACAAGCATGGTATTCACAGTGAATATTCATTTTAGCTCTAGCTTGAACTTTCCACTGAGTCTCTCTCTCATAATCTATCTTGGCTTTGTCCCTTGTTTAGTTTGATCCATGCACTTTTGTCTTTTTTGAGAGATGTAGAAAGTTACTCCTTTTCCCAAATGGCCTAAGGAAGTATGTTAATTTAAGTGCCCAAGGGTCTATGATTGAGAGTACATCATTAGCTTAGTGAGGAGCCATGTAAGCACAAAGGGCTGATGGTAGTGCTAGAAATTACAAGCTACATAGGGAAGGCAGAAGTTAGTTCATTAACCAAAGAATCTGTGAAATAGGGAGGCACCGTCACCTGCCCATCCTTTGCTCCCCGCCACAGACAGACAGACAGACTAACCTAGTCATTGTACAGACAAGGAACTGGCTAGGTTAAGTGGCTCATCCAAGGACGCATACGTGGTTGAACCAGGAATTAAACCTAAGTTTTCTAGGTGGACATTCATAAAGCACCCTTCTTCCCTAGCAAAGTCACACATCTATAGATCTCTAAATTCATTGGACTATATCCCTTGCACCAAGTGGCAGAGAACAAGGGATCATCATGGAGCACAGGAAGAGATAAGGATTCCCCACAACAGAATGTGGGTTTGTGCCACGAGCCCTTTAAAAGAGTGCTGTGTGGATGAGCCCCAGCACTGCCATATCCACTAAACCCCTTGTTTCTTGCCCATAAGAAAACCTTAACTCCTATTATATTTTACACTGGTGGTGAAGTCCCACTAATGGGATTTGCCGGTGCACACGCCCCTGCCCTCCCCCCCGGAAGAAGACGACACCGTTTGTGGGATAGAACGGCCACACTCTTTATTGGTTAAATAAATCCAAAAGTGGGAAGCGGTAGCCCCTCCCACTTCCCCCCCCCCTGAACTGGGGTCCTATTTTTTAACTATTTGAAAACAACCAGGAAGCCCGTATCCGGTACAGGTGAATGCCCCTTGTCACCTGACTAACTGCTCCAGATGTTCCCGAGTTAAGCCTGAGTGGAACCCTCCTTCGTACTAACTTCTCAACTTTAACTTACCCCCTGCTGCAGTTCCAAGATTTAATTATTCTTATTGTTGTTTGTATGTATTTTATTGTTGTTTTAACTGTTGTGAGCCGCCCCGTGATGCAGTAGGCATGAGGGGGCGGCCAATAAATATAAATAAACAAAATAAAATGGGGGGTTGTTTGCACCTAGGTTCCTTTTGAGGGCCAAAACAAGGGTGAGAACACCGTTACCCACTGCTTGACATCTTGTTCGCCCAGCCGGTCTGGCCGTTCGCCTCTCGCCCCGGGATGGCCATACAGTGGGCCGCACTGTGCAGCTGTGCATGGCCTCACCCATCTCTTAAGGAGACTTTCAGTTCACCTATGTCTCTAACTGTGGCCTTTTTGGAACTCCCCTAGCTCATCCCCACCACCACCAGAACCGCCAGCTTGACTGGTTCACCGCCAAATCTCTGTGCTTGCCTATAATCAAAATTAACTTGGTTTTTAGGACCCCAAGGAACAAATGACATCCCGCATCTGAGAGATGGACCCCATCAGGCCGGTACAATTCGTCCTTATCGTGATGAATATCTTCGTGCGCGATAGTCTTCCCCTCCCCCTTACTCTCACCAGTGCCCTATTTCATTGTTTGCCCACTTTCTGGCCCTGTCCACCCTCCCTGGGTGATTAGCATTGGCCCAAACCCACCTCTGTAACATGTCGGACCACACTAAGGTACTCCCTGGAAAGTTCTCCTGCTCCAGTTTGAGGTTGAACATCGCCCTCTTTGTCAACCAGAGCACCGTTGCCTTTGGCAAGTTGTTCTCACCTAAGTGTACGACCACAATCTCCGAGAACGGATGTTCATTTTTTTGCTGCAGTCAGCGCTGGGAGAAATTGCTCCCAGAGCATGCCACGCTTACCTAGCCATATTATTTAGGCCCAGTTACTGAGGCCCAGCTGGGTACCCCACCTTCTGAGTGCAGCCATCTTTGCTGCCCAGTGAATGATGCTGTGGCCAATGATCCAAACTACCATCCTGGCCTGCAGTGCTGCCATGTTTGCAAGAAAAGACAATGTTATGTAGTCAAGGTTCATTGGACCAGGGGATAGCCTGTGGATAGGTGCACTGTCCAGCCAGCCTTACTCCTGTATTCCTCATGTAAGTGCAGAAAGCTCGGGATCTCCATCTTTCAATATGCTGTATCTACTGACTGGACATCCCCACACCTGCCGCAGTGGATGCCACCCCAATTCTGAATGAATGCATAGCATAAGGGGTCAATGCCTAGCTCTCTCACGCACATGCTAAGTACCACTCCGAACTGGTATTGGGTCAAGGGCTTACCATTCCCATGCCTAAATAAGGAGCCCGGGCCCGGGGGGGGCGCTGTCTTAAGTACACCCCGATAGCCCAAACCGGGCAGAATATGTCATATGCGGAGGGATACAATTTGATCATCTGCCCTCTTCCTCTCTGGTTGGTCTTGGACCTTCGTAAGTGCAGAGTAAGAGCGTTACCCTTCCACCCTACGTCTTGGATTTGGAGGACCCTACCTGACATGTTGGAGCTTGAGTCTGCGGTCAGTTCACCTATCTGGAATGCGGCGAATAGGGCAACCCGGAATGCTGTTGCAAAAAGCTGTGTTTTGTTGCTAGAGAAACAAACTCTAGGCAATATATCTATTAGTTGCGTCAACAGCTCGGGAGTGATGGGGGCTTTGCTATCCAGAACTGGGGACATATCTCTGGACCAGCTTTCCTGCATACAGCTCATAAAGAAACAGTTATCCGGGGCGGGGTGATCTGCCAATTGGCTAATGAACGTGATGGCCGATACTTTTCTGGCAATGGTTCCCGGTGCCAAGCCTTTGCTACAAAAGTATAGGGCGAACTGCAACATTTGGCTTTCGGGGATGGGAAAACCAATCGCTCAACTATTCTGGAACCTGAAATCCTGAAACTCGCTGAAAGCCTGTTCATATGCTTTCCTAGTTCTGGGGGCTAGGGAACCCTAGATGGTCTGAAATAGGTCTAATATCCAAGGTTCCACATGTGGCTCAGGAACGGGTCTGGATCCTCCCTGGCTTCTGGGGCAAGCAGGCAAAATCGTTCTGTCTGGAATAGAGAAAGGACGTCGACTGTGCCATTGTTAATGCCGGGTACATGCTCGGCTGTAAACATTATGTTCAATCTCAAGCACCTGAGAATGAAGACCTGAACTAGCCTCATCACCCTTTCTGACTTAGATGACAATTTGTTGATAACATGTAGAACTGCCATGTTATCGCACCAGAACAGGACTCTCCGGTTGGAGAACTCCTTTCCCCACAATCTCACCGCCACTACTATGGGGAAGAATTCTAAAAATGTCAAGTCCCACATTATTCCTGCCTCTTCCCACTCAGCTGACAATGGAGCTGCACACCATCAACCCCTAAAGTAGACCCCAAAACCGTGCCCGCCTGCTGCATCGGAGTGTATCTGCAGCTCAGAATCTAGCAAAAGCCGTTGCCTCCAGAAACTGACCCTATTGAAGTCCTGTAAAAAGACGTCCCAAGTTGCCAAATCCTCCCACATCTCATTTGTCACACTGATGTCATGATGCGGGGGATGGTCGCTTCTTATGTGAGCATACAGATGGGACATAAAGGCTCTCCCTGGGGCAATGACTCAGCAGGCGAAGTTCAGGCTGCCAGCAAGTGACTGCAGCTGCCTGACAGTTACTTTATTTGGCACCTGAAAAGCTGCTATCGTACTCCTGAGCACCTGCAGCTTATTCATGGGTAATCACGAGGGGGAATATTCAGTGTCCAGTTCTATGCCTAAATATGACAATTTGGTTGCTGGGCCTTCCATTTTTTTAAGGCGCCAAGGGCACACCTAACTCCCTGGTGACCTCCTGAAATGTGCAGAGCAACTGCTCACACTCCGGGGTCCCCGCCCTTCCCGTGAAGAGGAAATCGTCCAAATAATGGGTGATCTGGCTCCGCCCTGTCCGCCGGCGCACAACCCACTCGAGCACCGAGCTGAACTTCTCAAAGGCAGCACAAGAGATGGGCATTACCTTGTCGAAGTAGAACATGCCTTGAAATTCCATTCCCAGTAGCTTAAAATCTTCTGGGTGAACTGGGAGCAGGCAGAACGTGGATTTAATGTCGCATTTTACAAGAAGGGCTCCTACACCGCAGGCCCGCACCATTTTGACTGCTGAGTCGAATGATGCGTACCTGACTGAGCACAACTCCTGGGGAATTGTGTCATTTACCAACTCAGCCTTTGTATGGAAAAGGTGATGAATCAGACCAAACTCACCGGGCACCTTCTTTGGGACAATACCCAGGGGGAGATTCTCAGTGCAGGCATAGGAAGTTTGTCAAAAGGCCCCTGAATCCTCCCTTCCCTGACCTCTTTTTCAGTTTTTGCCTGGACTATCTGTTCATTCCTCCACACTGACTTCAGGTTCTTGGCCCCCAAATGGTAGTGGGGGCCGACCGTTGGGATCCTAAAACCTAAACGAAAACCCTCCACTACGTAATTGGCGATGGTGGGGTAATCCCGAGTAATCGCCCGTAAAACCTCATACAGTACCGGGGTTGGGGCCCTTCCCCAAGGCAAGAGGGATCTCAGTTGGCCTGGTGGGCCTTGCTAAGTGCTGGCCTGGCCCCTAATTCTAGCTCCATACTGTCTGAACTTCTTATAGTTTGATGCCGAGTGGGGGCCTGAACACTGTGTACACATGTGTTTAAATTTGCAGAGGGAGCGAAAACATTTGCCCTCGCTGTTATAATTCCAGCATGTTGGACCACCCAGTGAAGGCTTTGCTCTCCAGCCTCTTGTCCCATCACCCTGTTGGTAGGCCCCTGCTCTGGCAAGAACATACCCGCTGTCTGATTGAGGGGTGTAGCTGGAGCTGCTAATGCATTCCAACCACAAGTCATGGGCATGAACGTCCCACCTCAAGTCCCACCGAGGAACTTGGGGATACTCCTCGATGCGCAGCTCCATCTGGATGTCCAGGTGGAGGTTATGGCGAGGAGTGCCTTCTGCCAGTTACATCTAGTGC
>QEPC01001577.1:1010402-1025103 GCA_003113815.1 Sphenodon punctatus
GGGGGGGGTGACCCTCCTAATCTCTACCAGGTAACTTGGTCCCCTGGGAGGACGAGTCACCTGCCCCCTGTAACTATTGCTAAACTCCTCTGTGACAGAAGACTGGAGATTAGCAAATTTAACACCAATTTTTAAGAAGGGCTTCAGAGGTGATCATGGAAACTACAGGCCAGTAAGCCTGACATCAGTACCAGGCAAACTGGTGGAAGCCATTGTTAAAATAGAATTACTAGGCATATTGACAAGCATGATTTGCTGGGTAAAAACCAGTATGGCTTTAGCAAAGGGAAGTCATTCCTCACCAATCTATTAGATTTTTCTGAGAATGACAAGCATGTGGATGGGTTGATCCAGTTGATATAGTACGTATGGATTTTCAAAAAGCATTTGATAAAGTCCCTCTCCAGAAATTCTTGAGCAAACTAAATAGTCATGAGATAAGATTAAGAGTCCTGTCATGGATTAGTAGCTGGTTAAAAGATAGGAAACAAAGGGTTGGAATAAATAGTCATTTTTCAGTTTGGAGAGAGGTAGATAGTGGGGTGCCACAAGGGTCAGTACTGGGACAAGTATTGTTTAACATTCATTAATAATTGGGGGTCGGGTGGGGAAGGGTAAAGAGTGAGGTGGTTAAAGTCTCATGCCTGCCCTAGTTGGATAATGTTTTAATTCTGTGTTCATGTTTTACTTTTGTTTCATTATTATCGTAGTGTAATTGTTTTATGACGGTTTTATAATTGTTTCTGTTCAAAGTGCTATGGCCGCTGGCTATGCCAATAAAACAAATATTTTTATTATTAATATCATGCCACTGTATAAATCTTTGTTATAACTCCACCTTGAATATTGTGTGCAGTTCTGGCCACCCCAACTCAAGAGAGATATCTGAGAAGAGGCTCACCAGGTTAGCTGTTTAGCCTGGAGAAGAGGCGATTAATGGGGGTATGATAGAAGTTTATAAAATCATGAGTGGCATGGAGAAAGTAAATAGGGAACTGTTGTTTGCCCTTTCCCACAATAAGAGACCATGGGGACACTCTTTGAAGTTAAATAGTAGCAGATCGAAAACAAACAAAAGTAAGTACTTTCTCACGCAGTGGTCAATGCAATTGTGGAACTCAGAGAAGGCTGTGAAAGTCAGCAGTACTAGTTACAAATGGAAACTGGATAAATTCTTAGAGGACAGAGTCATAAAACCTACTATCTTAGGTTACTGGTAGCTGAGAGTGGTTAGCAGGTGATGGATCACACCTTCATAACCTGTACATCTACTTCTCTTGGGCTACCAGAGCTAGTCAGTGCCAGAGACAGGATGCTGGGGTAGATGGACCACTGGTCTGACCCAGTATGGCACTTCTTATGTTCTTACGTCTCTGCACTGAGGGGCTTTCAATCCAGGATGGCCAAGAGAGAAGAAGCAAAGCGGGTGGGGAGGGCATAAGGAGAAACAAAGGTATACCGTGATATTCTTGAGCCTCTGGGAAACGGTGGCATGTAAATTTAAATAATCACTGTCAGTGTCCTGGTCAGGGGGTCAATAATATAACCCCACTATTATCTGGTTTCTGTTTAAACATGACATTTCTATCCATAGTGATTTCAGTGGCGAGATATAGACCTTTATTATTTTTATCATGTTTGTCGCAATGCTGTCTTTAACATGCAGGGCTACTCCATGTCCAGTACAATTAACTCTGTCATTTCTATATATTTTGTATCCCGGTATCATAGTGGGTGTTTTTAGATAAATGCCTCCCCACGCATTACCCACCCATCATGCATGTTGCATGGCTGGAGCCATGCAACATGCATGATGAGTGGGTAATGGGTGGGGAGGTGCTTATCTAAAAAAATCCCATGTTGCAGGACTGTTTAGGGAGTCAATGCTCAGAAATACCTATAACGAAGGACGCATCCATGCTCACTGCGCCAAAAAAATCTTAAATTCTGCAACCAGTGAAGCGAAATTCTGCAAATTCACTGCAAATGATCAAGTTTGCATACTTAGGTTGATTTGCTTAATTATGCAAAATTCATACATGCAAGCTTCCTTCCCAGCATACTTTTCCAACAGGTTTGACAAAGGGTGAAAACAGACATTCCCAACCAGGGACAGGAAACAGTGGCCGCCACTCACTGACCAGAAGTGCCCATGACTAAAGAGCTATCCTGTTGACTGTACATCCCAGGTAGCGGAGGCCTGCAATAGATGTTTGGACAGTCCTGCCTCTGCGCGGCCCCTCACTATGACAGACAGCCATGGCGACTCCCACCAGGCAGTGAGGATATCAGAGATGAATAGACATCTTGGCCCACGTGATGGCCAGGAGCAGGCTGAGAAATAGCAACTGCCATCCTCTGGGTCGGGGAGAGACACCAATCAACATGCCTGTGACTGGAGAGCTTTCCTGTCACCTGTACGTACCAAGTATGGGTGTGTGTGTGTAATAAACATCCTCTTCCCCACTCCCAGTGCCCTGCCCCCTGCTATGACAGGCATCATGCCTGTCCATGCCTCCCCAGGTCCAGACCACCATGGTGGCCCCTGCCCTGTTGTTGGGTTTTTGGAGCTGAACAGATGTGTTGGCCTGCATGAGTGGCCCTTAGTCTGGAATGATTGCCTGGGATCATCCAGAAGACTCATGCTTGTCCAGCTGCCTACCCCCACCACCAGGGCAGTAGCTGGCAAGTGAGGGAACAGATGTGCAGTGAGTCCTAAGCCACAGCGGGCCATAGTCACATCTGTTTTCACCCACAGACCCACAACTTTGGGTGATTTCAGACGTTACGTGGTCCCGATTCACCACAGTGGATTCCCGGCAGGGGTGAACCGAACAACCACCCCCCATGGTCAAAAAAAGCCCCAAACAGATGTGACAGGACCGGGACCACGGCAGGGAATCAGGCCGGCAGATCACGGGCTGGGGCAGCGCAACAGAGGTGACGCTGATTCCCAGCCGTGTTCAAAACACCCAGAAGGCGCAGGGTCAGCCCACCCTGGCTGCTGCTGCTGCTGCTGCTGTCCCTCCACCACCTCCAGGTGCAGCACGACCGCCTCCTCCCCTGCCTGCGCCTCTACTGCCGCCTCCTCCACCTCCTCCTCCTGCCTTGCTCTCTCACCCTCTGCTCGCCTCTCACTTCCGCCTCACTCCATCCCATCCCATCCCCCTGCTGCTGTGTGCCCTATAAATCTCCCTCCGCTGCCTATGTTGTTGCTCGTTGCCTGGCAGCAACGCTGCATGCTTTGTCCCCGGCTGGGAATCATTTCCTTTGATTCCAGTCGGTGGTTGCCGGCCAGATGTTACTTTTTTTGGTTCCCGTCAGGAATCTCTTTGACCACGCTTTCGGCAATGGTCTGGCAGGGAGCTCCGGAAGCGTGGTTGATTTTGATCCCATGTGGGTATTGACTGTGGTGAATATCTGGCGGCCGCTGAACAGACGTTCAGGGCGCTTTGGTCCCGCCGCAGGATTGACCGTGGTTCACTGTGGTTGAGCGTGATCTCGTAACATCTGAAAATACCCTTTGTTAGTCAAATATCACACAAGATCAATTAAACTACTATTTACTGGCATTATTTGTTAACATTATTTATATATTATAGCAAATAATCACTGCCCTCTGGTGCTGTCCTGTGACATATTTCTACACTTGTGTGCAAATATCACGTTATGCACACTGAAACTGTATTCTGCAGCAGATCCTCGGCCTCCAACCCCGCCCCCCAGGCTCTTCCCCAGACCACAGTCTCCTCAGATCCAGGACCCTCAGTCCCCCAGACATCTCCCCATCCCCCCAGGTCCAGGACTCCCAACCCCCCAGGCTCCTCCTCAGCCCCATATATCCAGGACACCAACCTCCCCCAAGTGCTGAGTAGCTGGGACCATGCAGCTGGACAGTGGGGAGGTTGCAGACATGTGGCTAGAGAGTGGGGCAGTGGGGAGAGGAGACCCAGTATTAGAACTCCCCACCCGAGCCCCTCCCAGCTCTAACCCACTACCCTGGTACTTGGCTGCTCTCCTGTTGGCCCTTTCTTTCCCCTAGCCCAGTTGTTCCCAAACCCACCTAACCCAAAGACATGACACCCACCCCCCCCGGCAAAGCCTGACCTGCCTCGTCCAAGTCCCACACCAGGCTTCTGTTTACTGCTGCTGCTGTTGCTGCTGCTGCTGCTGCGAGGTTGCCTGCTTGCCACTGCTGCATCTGTTCCCAGGTAGTGCCACAAGACCGTGAAAACAGCCAACTACTGTGAGGGATGGCTGAAACTGAGAGGGGCAATACGATTCATGGCCTTGCAGTAAACACAGTGTCCTGCCTATACTATAAATCCTGTACCTATGTCCTATACATATAAATCCTACACTGTCTCTGTGTGTGTGTGTGTGTGTGTGTGTGTGTGTATTCTCCCTCTCTCAACAATTGTCTCATGCTGCAACACCCTCCCTCCACTGACAAAGACTCCTTCCTTTACCCACAAATGGAGACAATGTTTTTATACTGTGCTTGTTGGGGAGGGAGGAGGTTAAGGGGTGGATCTTTTATTTCCCAATATGATTTGCTCAGAAATGCAGTAAACAACGAATGGACAAAAACCCCGAAGTAAAACAGTACCATTGGTAATGCGGTAAGCAGTTAATGAACAGTAGACGATAACGGTAAAATGGTACACAGTAAGTAAGTAAATTGGGATGGTATCGCATAGTATTTCAAGAGTCAAGAAATCATATCCATATGGGGAAACAGTCAGGAAATAAATTGTGTTTCCTGACATGGGGAAATTTCTCATGAGTAGCATTTTAGCTGCTCATTTCAGCCCTATCGACCGACATCTATGGTGCGACTACACCTGGAGTACTGCGAGTTGTTCTGGCCACCCCATCTCAAAAAATATATAGAAGAACTGGAAAAGGTGCAGAGAAGGGCAGCAAAAATTATCATGGGTGTGGAACACCTTCCATACAAGGAGAGGCTTGATAGGTTAAGGCTGTTGCCAGCTTGGAGAAGAAACTCTTGAGAGGAGATTTGATAGAAGTTTACAAAATCAAAAATGGTGCGGAACAAGTAAATAGGAAGGTGTTATTTACTCCCTCAAACAATACTAGAGCTAGGGGACACTTTATGAAACTAACTGGTAGCCGATTTAAACAAACAAAAGGAAGCATATTTTCACTCAGGACAAAAATAGCTTGTAGAACTTGTTACCAGAGGATGTTGCCAAGGCCAATATTATAGCTGGGTTTAAACAGAGATTGGAAAAAATGCTTGGAGGATTGGTCCATAAATGGCTATTAATCAAGTTGATCAGGAGTGTAAGCTCTAACTATTGGGAGCTGAGAGTAAATAGCAGGGAATGGATCGTTTTATTATGACCTGTTGCTACTTCTGTGAAGTAACTGTAGGGGACTGCAGTCAGAGATAGGATGCGGATCATGATGGACTATTGCACTGATCTAATATGGTATTTATATTCTTATGGAAATCAATGTTCAATGTAAAGGAATGGAACTTTCCAGCTACAAAAAAGGGCCAAAGTATCCCTCTATTGTTCTAAATGTTGAAGCTTTAATTAACATTGGACCTTCTGCTATTCTACTAAATTTTGTTGAAATTGGACTGTAGGATCAAAAATTAAAGATGGATGCACACATTGTGATTGCATAAGCGTTTCTTCCACAGGAAACCAGCCTAAAATGACAGATAGCACTGAATATAATGAAGAGAAACTTGATTGATTAAATGTCAGCCAAAGCCAAAACATTCAAGGGTTACAAAGAGTTATGTGGTCAAACTCTTTTCCCAGGGTCATTAGAGAGTGTGATTTCGCAGGAGAGAAGAGCTTATTGGCTCAAGGGATAATGCAGTAAAGGTTTCTAGCACTGTTTGTTCATAATCTACATATAACAAATCCAACTTGGGAATGAGACATGGTGTGCGAAATTGCTTTTTCAGTCCTGGAAGCCAAAAACTTAGCTTTGCAACCTTAATTTATAAGGGAAATGGGATAATAGTTGGAACCAAAATTTGGATCATTGACAATTTTAGGAATAAAAGTAATTAATGCTTCTGCGAAGCTCCCTTGATAGTTAATTTTGGACTTAAGGTCTTAAAAAAAGTTTTAATGTAGGGGGACAGAAGCTCATTATCCTGTTGAATGAATCCAGCTCTACTGGTCATTGCGTTACCCTTTAATCCACATCCCAATATTTCTAAACTCTAATCTTTACTTTTCATCCATATACCTAATATACTCACTGTAACAAGAGCATGTGGCCTTGGGGTAAGTTCGCTCAGGATTCATGTCCCATTGAGGCCAGCCATGATGGATCTTACTAAAGTGCCCTTTATTATACAGTCCACTTACGGGGTTCAGGGGTGCCTCTTTCTTAGGCCCCGCCTGGATATAGACAGTCCCTCCTGGCCAGGTATCAAAGCCCCCATAGTCTCTCTGAGTACCCTGCAGGTTGCACTTCTCCTGGTTAGGCACAATCCCTCCTGTAGCCACTGCATCAAAGGCAGAGCCCTCTCCCTGGCTCCTACATCCCCTAACAGTTTCCCCCAAACTGAGCTTCAGACTCAGCCTTCAGATTCCGGGCTGAATCAGCCATGCCCAGGTACTTAGTTGCTAGTACCTGGGCAATAGGCACCTCAAGGTGCCATCCTGCACTACCTCAGTGGCTACACCCTCCAGACCAGTGCTACCTCCTCTTAAAGGCACCCAGCCTGACCCTACTACACTCACCCTAACATACCTCATCTCAAAGTCTGACTACTGAAAACTCCTCCTCTCTGCTCTCCACAACACACACAACCTCCCCTTTAATTCTGTACCCAGGACACCTATGGAGATCAGATTTTGTTACTAAATCACACACACATTCAATCCTTCCACTGGCTGTCCCTTCTACATCACAAATTCAAGTTTTGTGTTCTCCCCATTAATAACCTACATATGACCTAAATATGAGATGCCACCTTGCACGCTTGGTTCTGGCTCTGTTTGTATTGCCTCTGGTCTTCTCCTCTCTGCTAAAGATGTCAGTCACAGAGGTGAAATGGGTAGCAAATTTTGTACCCATGGGTAACAGCCACAATTTCGGGTAGCCCAACAGTTAACTCATCAGTATCAACATACCAAGATGGATAATTGTGTAACAGGGTGTAGCATCCCTTTCCCCGTTTGCTTTGTTTCCTGTTTCCCTCAATCATCCATACCATATATGTCACCTGTTCTATGTAGAGAGAGACCCTTTTTACATGGGCAGCACCCACTCATGAACACCCATAAATCTGGGTATTCATGAGTGGGTAAGTCTAATCTAAACCACTCTGTGGGTGGGTGGGTGTGCGTGTTCCCACGTGCATGCTTGCACATTCATCTACACCCAACCTCCACGCACAGAGTAACTGGCGAACGCGGTGGTTGTTCCGTGCATGTTGATGGTGGAGGGTGGGTGTAGATGGGTGTGCACCTGTCTACACACCCTCTGCCGACCCACTGCACCTGAACCACGGCGCATGCCGACACCCCTTCCCCATGTCACGACTCATGTAAAAAGGGCCAGAGTGTGAGAGTGAATGGGATATGAATGGAGATTGGAAGTTGGTCCTGTTTGTGTGTGTTGCCGAACCTGCAGTTATATTGTGTGCTGGAGATTTTGGTTTTGTAACCCATTGTTTATTTATGTAATTGAAGAAATTTCTCTGCATGGGAAGGTGAGAGTAAAACTTTTTGTTTACTCCAATGTCTGCCTATGCCAAGACCCACTACTGCTCAAAAGCCCCTCTGACAAACCAGCTGCCTGACACACTGGGCACTCCTGTTACCAAGAAATTGGCTTTCTGTTTTACTGACCAGTTCAGATTTACCATGTTACTGGTTCTTAGCATCTTTCTGAATTTCATTGTCATTTTTTTACCCCACTGTGCACACACACAACGAGAAGGGCCATGGAAAAATGAATTGAAGTGGAAAGGGAAATGGTAAATTGGCAACCCGAGAAAATGGCACAGAGTAGAAAAACAATAAGTTGGCAAAGTAACTCACTAATGTAGGTAACTTGTTGGGAAATAATTTAGTACCACTTAGTGCCTGACCCATCTGCAGTTTCAAGGAGGAATATACCAGGGGGCATACATTCCCCTGCACCACAGGAATGGGCCCTGGTACAGAAGATGTGCAGATGCATTCTACATGCGTGTGAACCCCCAGGCTTGGGGGTGGGGGCAGTGCAGCTGCACCTACTATAGCCATGTCCCTGGGGTATACCCATAGTGGGTACCCACAACTGCACTATCCAGTCTTCGTTGACTCGTGTCTCTAATAAATGTCCCCATGATACCTCCATCTGTCTGGTTCCATTACCAAGCTGGCAGTTGGGAAAAGCTGGATGAGTCTAACCATCTTTGTTGAGTAACTGAACCATAGATATGGCCAGAATTTCAGTTGGGCCAGGGACCTGCGCCCCTCCCCCCCACTCACACTAGCCCAGGCTGTCTCCCCTGCCTCTCACCAAGACACCTTCTTTCAGCACTGTGGCCACCATTTTCCTTTTCTCTGTATCTGACTATGGGCTTGGAGTGTCAATGCACCAATACTGCCTCCCTGATGCTTCTGGCCTCTGGCTACAGGCCGAGGTTTGTGTGGGAGCACAGTTGCAGCAGGCTCATGGGGGTGTGGGGGTGTGTGTCTGAGGGTCCTGGTGGAACAGCAGTAAGGAGGCTGCTTTATCTCAACATGTGCTGCTGTGCACAGCAGAGCCTGTGAGTGGAGCAGAGCTTAGCATGCCCTTTTTCCATGTGCTGGGGAAGAGGGAGAAACTAGGGGCTGCAGTAGAGGAGATGGATTGAGTTACTGCTGCAAACATGTGCTTAGGACCTCTTGGTGAGAGGGCCTACTAGCCTGTTGCACAATGGGAAGAAGAGGGCAGTATGGGATGTGGAACATGGGGCTGGAGGAGTCAGGAGGAGTGGGGATGGGGCAGAAAAAAATGTCTTTTTTGCTGCTCTAGGCAGCTTGACCAAAATAAACATATAATGTTGGCTATTAGGGGTGGAACTCTGGGCAAAATTCCAGTTTTGGTTACTTTCTGTTTCAGTTCTCATATATTTTGTTTCTCATCTTGGTATTGGTTGTTTGGGATCTTTTGCAATGATTTTTGTTTCGGATTTTCCCAATTGTTTTGGATTGTCCCAATGGGACAATGGGGACAAACCGCAGTGTTAAAATCCAAAACAAAATCAATGCAAAAGATCCCAAACAACCGACATTAAAAAAGAACCAAAATGTTGGATTAATCTGAAATGGTCATTATCAGGTACTTTTGATTCTATCCAAAACCAAAATTCCCATTCCTATTGGCTACCCAGGTTCTGAAAATTCTTTTTTAAATTGTTAGGATGCATGTGAGGAGGGGTGGGGAATAAATTCCTCCTATCATGCGGTGCATCTTTAGTCCCTTTTTCATCATTTATGATTTCCATTTTCCTTTCTTTCAATATCTCTCATGAGGAGCGGTGACTGGTTGCTTCACTATAACTTATACGTAAATATTTTAAGTGAGGTGGAAAAAAGTCACCAAGGTTGTAGAAACAAGTTGCAGACATTGAAAATACTTTTCTTAGTGGAAGTTTCAGCTGGGGTCTTTCTTTGCCACCAGGGAAGGAAGTGCTCCCGGTTCTCTGCTGAACAGCTAATCAGTAGGGAACCAGGGGCTCTTTTCCAATGCTGGTGCAAGCTCCTAGCTGGGGGCTTGTTGACTTGCCCTGACAGCTGGAGGCAGCAAATCTGGTACTATCCCTGCTAGCAGTATAATCTTTGGACTGGGCTTGTACCAACAGCTGGCAGGATTACGCCTGATCCCCCTAAAGGCTCAGAAACCAGAACATGTAATAAACAAAGAAATCCTGCATTTATTAAGAACAATCTCATGATTTTTAGGGACATGACTCATAATTTTTGCTTGTTATACAGTTAACAATTCACAAACTGCACAAACACTGCCAGAATAAAAGAAACAAATACACTTTCACTCTCCCACCACATGTATCTGATGCATTGTATTTTGTACCCCAGATCTGATCTGTTCCTCTTCACTCAAACAATGCACATTACTTTTATCTTTACTGTCACAAAACAAGGCTACTAGCATTTAGGGGCTGTCTGAGTTACAGGCTTCTGGAATATACAAAGTTTTGGTCTGCTGAGTTTGACAGAGGTATTATAAAACCATATTTCTTGTCACTAGACTACATCCCATTTTCAGAAATTAAATCATAGGATAATTAATAACCCAATTTTGCATGTGCCTTGGTTTCTCAGAGCTCCTAAATGTTTTGGTTTCCTAAACCAAACAGCACTTCTGGCTCCCCAAATTTTGCATCCTTGTCTGGTACCATGCATACGACAGGTGGAGAATATTTTTCCTCTCAGTGGTCACTTTGAAAATTAGTACAAGCTCCTAGGTCCACATAGACGTTGAGGGCAGAAGTACTTACAGAATTTATTTAGGAAGAGTTAGCCCTGATCATGGATGAGTGTCATGGATCTGTCCATCCCCTGTCCTTGTGTGTACGGCCTCATCTCTGCTCCCTTACCATGGACTCACAGGACAATCCTCTGTCATTAAAGTCAAAGGGAGATTTGCGATTGACTTTAATGGTGAAGATTGTTCTCTCAGTCTTTCAGTGCTTGCGAGTAGGAACTGGATCAAGAGACCAGATCCAGGAACTGGAAAAAAACCAAATAAAACTAGCCATGGGCCATATTTGGCCTCTGGGGATGAAGTTCTGCACACCTGGTATGGACAAGGAAGGACCTTAGATCTGAACAGAGTTGTAGGAGGCAGATCAGCTGACGAGATCAGAAGGACCTTGGGGAGGGAGATGTGCTTAGGGTTACAGAGGGGTGGATGAGATGGTGGTAACCTGGGTGTGAGTCAAAGGTTGTAGGGCTACAGGAGGGTGGATGAGATGGTAGTCTGAGAGTCAGAATGAGAAGATCGAGCTCTTGAGACAAGGGGTTGAACTTATGCATAAGGCGTGCAAACGGAGGTTTGGGATGGGATCGCTCCCAGAGTGTGAGGCAACACTAGAGAAGGCACCCCAGACAGAAAGAAAAAAACAGTAAGTGGTACCAATGCTGTAAGGACTTAGGTTAGGCCAGCAATATGCTCCACTCCCCTTACCCCTTGTGTACCCTCCCAGCCTGTTCTGTCCCTCTCCCCTCTTCTCTTCCCACATATATCTACCTTCCAGTGGTAGAATAGCTACAGCAGCTAATGCAGCTGTCTTAGGTCCATTGCCACCAGTGCCACCTCCATTTCCTTGCTTAGACCAGCTGAGGGGTTTCTGGAACATGCTTTTTTGGCAGCCACATCAGCGTGGGAGTTGTCTGAGTCCCCACTGGAAAATCCAAAGCGAGTGATATCTCTCCGCTATGTCTCACTCTCCACCATTACATTCCTGCCTCTAACATGATCTGGCATCATTTAACCATGTCATGTGAACATGAATCAGGATGAGTTGTAACTTTTAGCAGGTACATTAGGAAAAGGAAGGTGGCTTATGATGAGGATGGACTATTCAAGAGGTGTGGGTATTTCTGCCTAATCCAAATTCAGACTAATCTCTCCTCAGATCCCATCCATATATTCTCTGCAATAGAAATTACACTGAATAATAGCTTCAAAGCCTGACCATGCTATTCTTTTTCTTAACCACTGGGAAATATCATTTCTGAAAGTTATCTTTTGAGATTGGGGTTTTGATAGATGGCTCTCTTGGAGAAATGCCACTGAGCATTTAGATCTTTTTAGATTCCGCCACCCCACCCCCCTGTTTTAATAGGGTTGTTACAGACTTTAACATAGCATGAAATTAAAAGCCGGCATTAGGGATCCATAAATTAACATAACAATAGTATTTATAGCACTTGTTGGATTAGGAAGAAAATCAGAAGGCTGTCTAATAATGACAATGGCATTTTTAAAGAACTACAAAATAGTGGCTGTAGATTCTCAAACTCCCTCAGCTGCCCCATGAATTAAAAGCTGTTTAAGCTAATAATCATATCTTCAATTAAAGAGTGATATGGATATATTATATCCCCTCTAGGATTAGCCTACGATCTGCTGGAAAATGAAAATATTTTAAAAAGAAAAAAGTAATTTCCCCCCACCAGGATATGTGAAGCTACATGGCCAGACTTTCAAAAGAGACAAGGGCCAGGAGTTCTAAATGCTCAGTACCCAAACTCAGCCCCAGGCTTTTGAAAAAAGAGTTTGTCCCATGTAGACCCCACTTTTATAGTCATATTTTTAACAGTGCTGAGTACCCAGTAGCTCCCACTGACTCAGTTTCATCAAATTTTCAGAGCAGCACAGCACACTGGTTAAATGGGAGCTAACTACTAATGAACATCCAGACAAAGTCATGGGTGCTGAGGTATTTTGATAATCTTTTTCATAATGTCAATAGTAGATCTGAATACCTGCCTATCTATATTGGGGACCACAATGTGATAAAATATAGTCCATTTTCCCAGACCCTGGCCTGTGAAAGGCAAGGGTAGACTACTTTCTTTTCAGCAAACTGCAGGCATGTACAACTGGTGAATTGAATTTTTATTTACGGCCTAAGCCAAACTACATATTTAGAACGTACATCTAGACTTAACCATGATGAGTAATATAAGTAACATTAATTTATTTTTTTTAAAGTAATATATACACACAAAGAGGTAGAAGAGCCAGTTGTCGTTTCATACATTTCAACATACCAAGCATTTGTTCTCTATACCAATTCTCTATATATCCTGAACCTCCCAGTTTCCGACATTTAATCGATCTGGATAATCACCACTTCATATGAATTCCTCCATGCCAGCTTTCCTCCACTGGACCTTTACATTACTCTCTTCCCCTCAACTGCTTCTTCCTTACAGCCTGTGCCGCATAGAGAAACTTTGCCAGTATAATTACCGTGGTTTTTTTTTAGTCTTGTAGAATATTTATAGTCTTCTTGTGAACTGTACACCTGTTTTTTGAATCCCCCAGGGGAATCAACCATTTCTTCCTTTCTTTTTCATAAAAATTTCTTCTATCTTTTTCATCATATGATCCACATGATATGGATCATATCTTCAACTCTATTCGTATTACAAGGACAGAGTCTTTCGGCCATTGGAATCTTAGCCCACCTTCCTTCCTGGATTTTAGAATCCAACTGGGAAAAACGCAACCTGGTGATCATCTGTCTCAAATGATATTGAGGAATCCTCAAGTAGGGAGCCAGGGATTCTAAATGGAAACTATATTGATTTATTAAAATGTGCCTCTACTTTCCTACCTTATTCCTATCACCCTGCATGGCACAATCCAAAAGGTTCTGCCTAATAAGGACTTTGTCAGATGCTGAGGGAATCGGGTCCGGGCTTACCAGGAGATATCCTAGGCCCATTTCTTAAATTCCCTTACTGATCTCATCCACCCATGTTTATTTCCCCTTCAAGGGAGCCACCATTTCCAAATAGATTCGCTTTGGGAAGCGGGTTGGGGGGAGGGATCTGACCTTTAGCCGGTAAGTCAATGCCCTTNGGGTTGGGGGGAGGGATCTGACCTTTAGCCGGTAAGTCAATGCCCTTAATCTGGCTCTCGTACCCACACTCACAACACCTGTCTCCAAGCTTACCAGGGCACGTGAGGTAGATCTTTGCACTCCTAGCAACTTCTTTAGAAAGGCTGCTTGTGTTTTTTCCAGGGTTTCACACACCCTGGAATCTAAACCCCAAAGCTCTGCCCGATATAGTAAAGTAACTTCCATCGTACAGCCGGTGGGTGTGAGATAATTGATTGTACAGCATGAGAGGTAATGCTAGTGCACTAATCTCCTGCTCAGTGTGGGCAATTAGACAGGTGTGCTAAGAAGAGTCCTACAGAGAAATTTCTGGAAGCTTTCCCATGCATGAGGGTATCCAGTGGATCGGTAATAACAGCTCTCAGTGAACTAACCACCTAGATGACCGCTGGGGAAAGATCCACACCTGGACAGGATAGAGCCATATGGAGCAGGAAGAAGACCTGGGAGAGCTTTCTGGAAGGGGAGAGTGAGCTCCCGGGGCCTGAGAAAGAAGGAACTCCCAATAGTTCATAATAATAGCCATCAAACTGTAGATACTTCTGAAGACCTATTCCCAGAATGGGGGAATCCCCTGAAGCTACCTGAACAGCCATTATCCCACTTTGACTGTTCCCAAAGACTGCCTGAGGACAGCACTGGAAAAAAAATGGATGTTGCTGGGCTTGGGTGCCTTTTTGGGGGAAGAGGAAAAGCTAGGTTGGAAAGGGGCAGGATGGTGGAGTTTGTTTGGTTTAAATGTTGTTCCTTGTTCTGTTATGTTGTATATTACCATTGTTTCAGACTTCCCTAATAAAATGCTTGAGGTTTGTTCCAGGAAAATTCAGTTTATATGTACATCCTTTAGAAATCACATGAAACTGCTAATATCTTTAAAAAATAATAAAAATACTTGCAGATGAATTAATTGTTAATTCACCTATAACCATTCTGGAGCACAAAACATTCTTCTCTAAAGTGAACAAATCAAGGTGTCTGTACCATATGATGACAGGAGGTACAGCCAATAGAAAAGGTTCCCAAACTTCGCAAGTGGGGTTAGGGATGGGAGAACAGATTGCAGTTTGGGTT
>QEPC01001577.1:1025203-1045655 GCA_003113815.1 Sphenodon punctatus
TATGACCGAATGACCGAACACGAACACACGAACCGAACGCGGCCGAACCGAACTGCCGAACACGAACACACGAACTGACCGCGGCCGAACCGAACGGCCGAACACGAACCGCGATCTGTTCGCCCATGCCTATTAAAAATCATGGTTACACCGCCCCTGCTTACCTCTGACCATGGTTGATGCTGTACAGAATACCCGGCCGGAACAAGGTCAGCCAAGATAGGACCCCACTCATTGTCCAGCCAGGTTTCCGTGATACACATGAAGCCGGCCTCATGGTCCAGGGTCAATTCCTGAACCGTTATTACTTTTTTTGCTACTGACCTCGCATTCACCAGCATCAATACATGGTCAGGGACTGATCCAGAACCACCTACACCATTGCTAGAGGGGATGTACAGGGAACAGATACTAAACACCTGTCCTGCCACCCAGCTCTAACATACCCCCTCATACGGACCATACCTCCCATGCCCCATCACAACCCCAATCACTGTGTCCCCCCCAAACCTGACCCAGCCCCTGCTCCCCTCTGGCTGCCCAGCCCAAATTGAGGGGAGGATTCCTACCCACTCACCCATTCCCAATTTGATCCCTCACCCCCTCTCCAGTCCAATTCCCATCTATATCCACCATCCCCTTACCAACCCACTATAAAATATATAAAAACCCTTCTTTTGCTTAATCTGGAGACTTCCCTAGGTGCATCTGATGATTTTTACAGGGTGTCTCTACTTTGTTACTATTCCAACTCCATAACATGGGGGCAAGCATTATGTATGTTCATTGTTTATGCAAACCCAAGAGTTAGCCATAGAATGTGCATAGGTTTGTGCAAATTTGTGCTCAAAACATATCCAAGGAACCCCTTGACAGAACAATGAAGAACATGGAACACAATCACTGTTGTCACTTTACATTGGTCATCCAGGCTACCAAAGAAACATGGAAACTTTGAGTTGTCATTCTAGTTCCTGTTTCCTGATTAACTTTGTATGTGCCTACATTTGCATGTTAATTTCACTCCAGCACCCTGGCTGTGTCAATTTCCATTGTTGCTTGACTGGGAAGGCTGACCTCCCATGTTTATCCTGGTACCCAGTGGGCTCCCCATGGTGGTCAAGAGTCCATGGGGGGGCAGCAAAAACATGGAGCATTTGGTCAAATGACTTTACCTTGGGATGGTAAACCAGTATTGCTATAGGTCACATTTGCCCCATGGGCATCATAATGTGTAAAGACACCCACTGGGTGGCATTTGGCAACACTGACTGTGCTGCCATGTTTGAGATGTATGGCCCTAATATATCTTAGTTCCTCTCCCCAGGCTGTTTCAAGCAAGCCTATCTCTGTGAGTATACCATTCGCTTTGTACTCATCTTACTTTATCTGTATAATTATATGAGCTATAAATCAATGTATAAATTGTAATGAGGTGTGCTTTGCAACAGCCTGGTCTCACAAGAGGCTGGCTGGCTGACTCCCAGACAGGGGGAAGAATTTTCTACCTCTTCTCTCAGGCAGGCAGGAGCTCTTTCTCCAGAATTCTTAAGGGGGAAATGCCAAGTCTAACACTTGGCTGGGCTAACACCGGAAAATGCAACACCAGGGTGACAGAAGAATGAAACCTGATCACAAGGGAGGGATTGAAGTCCACCCCCATTCATGGAATGATATAACTGAGTTAAAGTCACACAATGGGGAAGAGAGATTTGACAGACACNTAACTGAGTTAAAGTCACACAATGGGGAAGAGAGATTTGACAGACACGACCAGCTTTGGAGAATAGAATAGCAGCATGTAGACTGCTCTGTCAGCTCCAGCAAGGTACCATACTGGGGGAAACAGGATCCTTGGGGGGGTCCTGAACCCCAGAGACCTTTAAATATGTTCAAAAACACAATAAACACCCCAGCAATCAAAATAATGAACAAAAGTCAGTATGGCTTCCAAAATGGCTTCTGGCCCCAGGCTGATCCTTCCTGTTGCTTGGATCAGGCCAGGCAAATAACTTTAGCCTTCCCTTAGCATGAGTAAACCAGGTGTATATGCCACAACCACGACCACAGTCTTAATAGCATCAGCTTTGGAGGCTCCTGGGTATTAACCCCCACTGCACCAAACCCAACAGGGTCCAGTCTTATACCCAGCTAGAGATACAGACTAACAGGCAGAGTAAGGCAGGCCCTGTGAGAGAAGCTTAGAATCAAAGAACTGGAGAGTTGGAAGGAACCTTATGGGAAATGTAGTCCAACCCTGTGCTCAGAGGCAGGACATTCAAGGTTTGGTTGAAGAGATCCTTCACTGAGAACAAGTGAACATTCCCCCTAGGTCACAAGTCTTTGAAGCAGCCAAGGGAAGTTGGTCCCAGGGTGCCCATAGCTTTAACAGAACAATGTGCATGGGTGTATAAGTAATGCCTTGTGGAGAAGTGACTCCAGCACTGCAGTGGCTAAGTTGCATGTCTTTCTGGAACTCTAAGAGAAGCAGATGTAATTAGATTATTTCAGGACCAGAGAGCGAGAGTGAGGATTTACAGTTCCTGGCTCCTGCTGCAGTAAGAGGGAGCTGAGGGTTCTCCTCACCTCTCAGAAGCAGCCTCTTACAGAACTCGGGCCCCTCTGTTTAGGCACATAGCCATGCGCTATATATGAATAATATAAACATGCGTGTTCTGAATGGAGGCTTGTAAGAAGTTCCCTTCACATATCCACACAGCAAGTTCATCACTCCAGAAGTTTATTCATGCTAAGTTTGTATTTTACCTTACTTTCCTCTTCCAAAGCCCCTGCTGTGGCTCTACCTCTCCAAAGAACACGCCACCTGAAGGGCTAACCCACAGCCATTGCCTAACTCTCTCCCCTAATCATCCTCCTGGGTGAACATCTCCATTGCTAGCTCTGCTTTCCCTCTGCTCTTATCTCTCTAATGATCCCTTTCTTTGCTTTCCCATCCCCTTTTATCTGTCTGCCTGAGCCCCTACCCCCCGCCCTTACCAATTAGGGCCTTCAGCAGTGCTGGAAGCAGGCACTCCTGCCAAAGAATGAGATCCTCATCTAAACACACACCACAGGACCCAAGCCCTAAATGTTTATTCAGGTCCTGATACTGCAAGTTTCTGTGCTCAGAAGTTCAGTGGACCCCTTTTTGGAAGAACAAATCAGGCATGTCAAGATCTGTAAAAAGAGGTCTTCTGAAAATGTAGAGTAAAGCATGGCTATCATGAAACAACAGCCTGGAGGAGACCAGTCCATTGACCCCTGAAGCTCTGCCTCCTGGCAACCCTGTTCCCATTGGGCTTGCCCCCCCCCCCCCCATCAACTCCATTCTGGTTGCCACCTTTGTTGGGCTCTGGCTGGACCAACAGGAATGGTCATCAGAGCAGGTTCTTCTGGGGGAAAGTCAAGCTTTTGCCTAAAGGACTCAGTGTAGTGTAGTGGATACGGTTCTGGATTTGACTATAGAAAATCAGCTTTCAAATCCCCCCTTAGCCATGAACCCATTGGGTGACTTTAGGCAAGTCTCAACCTCAGTTCCCCATTTATAAAAGTGGGAATGTATGCCTGAAGTAGTTTTGCCCAGGACCCAGCCTCCACCTACGTGAGTGGCACATGAACCTATAGGCATGTTGACTGTAACGGCAATAATGTCACTGTCACCAAAATTATCAAGAAGGAAATTTCAGACAAGCCACTGGCAGGAGTTTGAAGTTTCCAAAATTATAGAAAGTGCTAATGTATTTCCTGTCACAATTTAATTAAACTAGCACTTAGCATATTTCCATCAGCCCTTAAGTATTCTGCAGGGAAGAGGGTTTATTATGACATCAGTCCCAGAATCAGCAGGATAATTGAGGGTGGCAGCAAGAGAAGCCAAACCTTTTCCCTAAAAAATAAAAAAAAAACCAAAACAACAACATACCAGAGTAAAAATCCGCTGTGACTGCAGAGGAGACTAAATGGCCATTAGATCGCATCAATGAAGAGGCATCAACAGGATTGGAGAGGAATGTCAATTTCATTGATGAAATTGTAAAGTTGGATTGATAGGACTGAATTCTGTTCTTAGTTACGCTGGTGTAAATTGAGGGAAAGCCCATAGACTTCTCTGGAATTGCTCCTGATTTATGCTGATGTACATGACAAAACAATTTGGCCTGGAATATAGCAGCTAGCTTTCTTGCCAACACTTAATCTCCCTACTAGCTAGTGCCCTGTTATTGGAAGGGAGATGCAACTAAAGCTGAACTGGGTACTTAAATAGGTACAGCCCCCACCCCACCCCCACGGTAATAATTGCATTTTGGATACTGTATTGGGTACTGAATTAGTTATCCGAGTACCAAATAGGTACCCAAATATCCCAAAACCACTAACTTCTGGTACCGTTTTTCCATTTTCCCATTACCAATCAGTATATCAGGTTGGAAAACAAAAAACTGGAATGGAAATAAAAAAAAAGTCAGAAATCAGTAAATAGATAAAAAAGTTAAAAAAAACAATAAATAGATATCAGAAGTCGACATTCCACATCCAGAAGTCAACATTCTGGGACATCGGTATCCAACTCTGGTTGCAATTGGATACCAATTGGTACCGATTCAGGTACCAGAAATTAGTTAGGTACACCTGTTTTCATGCATACTCATTTCAACTCTAGATGTAACTTATAAGTGGCATCCTAAACTTGCTGAACACTCTTACGGAGCAGAACCAAAATTGCTTGTAAGTAGCAGTTTTACCATGGGAGTCAAATGGGCATTGACTTTGGGCCAGTAGTAACTTTGACTTTTGATTCTGGGAAGAGCTACAGACTGGAGGGATGGAACTGGGTCTGCACAGAATGATTTTGTCACAGTACTTTCAGTGGCAAATTCCTAATTTGTTCTAGAAACTAAAGAAATAGGAAAGGAATGTCAATGTGCAGACAGTCCAAAAGAACTGCTCTTTCTTCTACAAGAAGAAGAAAAATGTTTTTTTTTTCTTTCTTACTTCAAGATAGTTACCTAAAGGTAAAGATGTAATGAAGGGAAGGCACTGTGCTTCTCTCAGGAATTAGCAAGTCACGGTCAAACACAGTAGAGGGTTGACTTTAGCTTGTTAACTCAAGGTAAAAACTACAAAGCTGTGTCTTCATTATGTTATCACCTTGAGGCAGCTATCTCAAGGTACAAAACACACCTTTTTTCTTAAGACAGAAGAGTCTGACGAGAGATGAGTTGTCCCTATTAATTGCAATGAGAGTTAACAATTAAAGTTTAAATCTCAGCATCGTTAACTATCCCTAAACAAAGTGAGCATGAAAAGAGACAGTTGATTGTCTATCTATGTATAATAGATGACAGACAAAGGGGTTTCCAGAAGGGAACTTTTTCAGGGGCTGGATCATCACTCAGTCCACTGATAGATGAAGTTCAAATATAGGAGCCTCAATGAGCTGTTGATTGTAGTTTATTGTTTGTGGACTCTTATGCCTTATATTTCTTAAAGAGAAGCACAATGAGTGAACAAAACACAGTTTATGTAGACATATAAATATAGTCCCAGAAGAGCATCTCATTCCTATTCACAGCATGTTGGTACTTGGTATACATCCTCTCCTGCCAGAGATTTCTGCTGGTGCTCTCATTCCTTTTACTGTGCTGGAGACAAACGGCTGACCAAGCTAGCAAATTACCTCTGGTTTCAGCTCTCCCTCCTTTCTTTTCACCTGTGAGCTTTCCACTCTATATACAGACTCCGCCTGGAAGCTACCATGCTCCTTGATGGGCTACAGGAAAGAGTGGCTACTGGATAGAGTACTGGTGATCTACAGACCTGATTCTGTATCAACTTAGCAACAGCACTCTGTCAAAAAGCCACTGTGAGAGGCATTCAACTCTTGGGATGTTGAGTGAGTAGAGTTTGGGTCTGGGCAAAGCTTAGGTTGTGGGTGAAGTTTGGAACAGCTCCATTTATGGTCCTCCTCCCCACCCACCCCCATTCTGGCCCCTGTTTAAACTGGAATTCAATCTGTGCCTGTTATATGATATCAGTCTACATGTATAGTATCAAAAAGTTGTAAATGTCATTCTAATAGAGCAATGTGGGTATCAGATACAAATACCTCTTTCCTATTCAGTTTCATCGGAGGTGAAATAGTCAAATTCAGCTATGAGGCTACCCACCCCTAATCGGGGATCCATGCTCAATGTGTTTTCCCTGCTAGCGGCAATGGGGAAAATGCCAAGAACACGGGTTCCTGACTGTCAGTTACAGCATGTACCCGGGACTGCTAAACTGACAGGTAGGAACTGCCAAAACAAAGCAATTAATGCAGTGTAATGATTAGTGTTAAAAATAATACACAGTCCACGTTAAATGACAATATCATTTTTATCCTCTTCCCCAAACTCAGCTGACAGAGAGGAGTGTTGACATTATGATTGTTATAAACTTTCTTGAAATTTCATGAGAAACCACCCTCCATTAGCTCAGAATAATAATGAAACCTCTCAGAGATGAGAAACTACTGAGTAATATAATTAACAGATTGAATACTGTTGAAAAAAAAAGGGTGCCCTAATGGATGCTGGACTTGAACCTGGGAGTCCACGGCTCAAATCTCATGTCAACCTTGAACTCATTGGGGGGTTTGGGGCAAGTCACTAGCTCTCAGCCTCAGCTTAGTTTCCCATCTATAAAATGGAAATAATAATGACCTACCTTACAGCTGAAGTAGATAAGGAGGATAAAGCATTTCTGTTCATCAAGTAAACTCAAGGTCAAGAACATTCATGCTGCCTAGCAAAGAGGGGAATAGTCTTGGCCAAATCAGTGTTCTACTGTAAGTGAAATGGAGACGAGACCAAAGGTTATATTCATCCTTCTTTTCAACCAGCAGATACCAAAAATATTCCCAATGAAACCAGTAAAGTTTTACTATTTACCTCACGAGTTTTATATCTTCAGAGCAGCTAAATAGTCCTTGCTTCAGAAACATTTTTCTTCAATGATAGGCCACAATCCAAGAGGAAATGCATTTGTAGGAAATGCACAATTTTAAAAGATCCGGAGGAATTGACTATATTTCGCAGTAGGTTTTGCTTCTTTTTATTCACATTCATCATTGCAGTCTCTCAGGGCTACATGCGAGGCAAGGAGGTACACGCTTTTCTATGTCTTGGACCATGTCGCTCCCTATTCTTTTTACTTTTGCTTTGAGCCAACGTGGTGGTGTATTTCATGTGCATCCTTTAAGAGCTCCTCAGAGAGCTCCAGGCAGGGCTCTGGGTGGGACTGTGGAGGTGGTTGGCCAAGGAGCTGTCCACTGGAGTGGGTGGGTGCCCCAGTTTACAAGGGCAGGGGATGGGTGGGCACCTGTCCCTACACACGTTCTTGCTTTCCCTTGCACAGGCCACTCCAGGTTTTTCTCCAATGCTCCGTGAGTGGCCATGAGTGGCTGCTGGTTGGTAACAGGAGCGCGAACCCCCCAGACCACCTTCAGATGGGCATTTGGATGGGTGATTCATGGGTGGACCAGTGTGGTTGCGTCTCATCTAAAAATTGCCTATGAATACGGCTGATTACTAACTGCCTCTCAGAACATGCTCTAGCTACAGCTTTTTGTGTTCATTATGTAGAACAGCTCTCATGACAACAGTCCTTGAGGAGAAGCCAAACATCTTGATGCTTCTCTCAAGCCAGGATAGTTTTATTTACAAATTACCCCTCCCCCTGTCAACCAGGGGGTTGAAGGCAATGGGGGCTTTGTTGTGCTCCCCCTTAACAGGAAGGTTCAAGGATAGAGGCTGCTGCAGGAGGCTGGAGAGCAGTCGCTTGGGTCAGAGTTGCTGAGACAACAACCAGCTGCAGCATGAATAGGGAAAACCCAGTTGGGATTGATGAGTGACCCGGCTGGGATGGCACAAATGGAGATCTCACAAGGCAAGATAAGGGATGTGTCAGGCTGACAGTGCTGAAGGCAGAATCAGCCTGAGACGATGTGCAGCACCCACCCACCCACCCTCAAGAGCTGTTGCTCACAACACTGTGAGCATTAGAAGGTCACCTAATTTGGGGCTGGGAAGGAATTTTTACAGGAACCCCATCTATTGACCAATGGAATTCCTGTTTTTCACCTTCCCTACAGTGTTAGTGATTTTAAATTTACTGAATCAGAGCCTTATGGCGCGGGTGGTTTTTGTTAGAATTTGTTGCACTCTTGCTGGGGTCCAGTAAATGTTGCTATATTTTCTTATAATGAGTTAAATTTATAGGGATGGGCGAACAGATTGCGGTTCGGGTTCGGCCATTCGGTTCACCTGCATTCAGTTCATCTGTTCGGTTCGTCCATTCGGTTCTTTAGTCGGGTTCCGGTTCAGCCGTTCGGTTCGGCTGTTCAGGAAAAAGTATCGCGAGAGCAAGTGAAGCCATGATCGCGCCAGAAACCAGACATTTGGGTGCGTGCGGAGCTGTGTGGCAAGTGAGTGTGTGTTTGGCTGGGTGGCTGTTCAGTTTGTGTGTTTTGGCTGTGTTTGGGTTGGGTTTGGCTGTGTTGTTGTTGTGGTTGTGGTTGATGAGTGTTGGTGTGTGTTCTGGGTGACTGTTTTGACTGTGGGTGGGGTGATTGTTTTTTTAAAAAATGAAGAAGGCTGCAGTGCTTATTCGCCAGCTGGGGCTCAACTTGCCTCTTGAGGAGGAGGAAGTCGAGTTCGCTGGCACTGCCCCTACTACACCTCCGGTGGTGGTGGCCGGCTCCTCAACTGAGGAGCAAGCGGCGGGCTCAGGAGGTGATGCCAGGTTTGTAAAGTTTTTTTACTTTGAGGACAAGAAAGGCTCTATCCGTTAGAGCGAGCTCAATAGTGTGAGGGTAGGTGCGTGCGTGGTAGGCATCAGTCAGGCACAAACAGTGGGCATCAGTGGGTGGCAGCGGATGTCTGCCAAAGAGAGAGAGCAGCACCCCCACCCAAACATGTGCCAGGCTAGCAAGGGTCTCCACTCTCTAGTTGCCATCCCATTCCCTACGCATCTCCAAATAAGGGCAGAGTCTTCCCAGCCAGGGTCATATCTACCATCGCCATCCCTAGCACCCCAAGGAGGGCAGGATTTGCACATGCTAGCCATGGTCTCCCAAGCACCCCAGGGAGCTCAGGATTTACACATGCCAGCCAGGGGCTTTCTAGTTGCAATCCCTAGCATCCCCTAGCACCCCTGGGAGGGCAGGATTTGAACATGCTTTCTAGTTGCAATCCCTAACACACCAAGGAGGGAGGACTAGTCTAGAGGCATCATCATCATCATCATCATCATCATCATCATCATCATCAAATGATATTACTTTGGTGTTCTTAATGTGTTCCCATTTCAGAGAGGAATCGGATGCTGGTTCCAGCACTGCTGCCAGGACCAGGCCAAGGAGGAGGACTCCTAAGCAGAGGTCACCAGACTCGCCACTGCCAGTGACACCCCCAGACATTCGGTGCTGGCAGTCGGATGTCTAGAGGTTTTTTGACAAGGGCGACAGAATTGCCACATGCAAGGTATGGCATGGGGAACTGGAACAACAGGGAATGAATTGCCCTATGACCTGGCCTGTTAGGAATGGAAGTCCCCTGCAAACAGAGATTGGCCACCCAGTCCACCCACTTGTGAAGACAAAATGCAGGCAGGGCTTGACAGACCATTGGTCTGACATAGTATGGCACTTCTTATGTTCCTATCATTTTCTGCTCTTTTTAGCACTGCAACAAAGGATTCCGCCAGCAGAGGGAGGGGACCACATCAAGGCTCATTGCCCACATTGAGCGCACCCATGGTCTGAGAGTGAGGCGGCAGGCGGAGGAGTCTGGTGTGGCCATGGTTGTGGAGCCTCAGCGCCAGAAGAAGGGGGGGGAAGGAAACTCAGAAATGAAGGCATGTATACCCTCCCCCCCCCCTCAATTCCTGATGTGGAGATCCCTGGGCCATGGGAGAATGAAGAGGCCAAGGCATTTCGAGCCCAGTTGCAGTGCCCCACCCGGGACTTCATGGCCAACGTCCAGCAGTCTGCAGCTACCATGGAGAACCACCTGGTGGAGCAGTTGCAGGCTGTCCAGGTGGAGAGGCAGAAGGTGGAGGTGTACGGCTAGTATGTCTCCGCCAAGATGGACCGCCTGCAAATGTACCACCAGGTGCTCTCTAGGTGGCATCAGGACATTGAAGGGGCCCTGAGCTTTGCTGTCTCCCAAGGCTATGAGCTGTCAGAGTCCTGGGAAGAGGAGGAGGAGGAAGAGGAGGAGGAGGAGGAGGAGCCCCGTCCCAACTGCCCCTGGCATGAGATGGCTCCTTATCATGGGGCAGCTCAGGGAATCCCAGCAGCGGAAGGTTCACCTTCAGGAACAGCAACTGCTCCACCAACTTGGCCCCCAGTCTCAGGCGGTGAGGGGCACAAATGTTCCCCGCGATGGAGAAAACCCTCTCACTGGGGATGCTGGTTGGTGGGCAGGACAGGATACCCTTGGCCACATTGGACAGGGCTGGTCACACATTGGCCTTGCCGGCCAGGTAGGCCAAGGGATCACTGCTGGGATCAATGCATGGCTCCTCCTCCAGGTTGGTCTCCACTGCTGCTGAGGTGCCATCATACTCCCTCTGGTAGCTCTGGATGGTCACCACCTTCCCCACTGCCCTCAGCCATGCTGCTTTCCCTTTTGTGCTGGGCTCCATGCTCCTCAGAGTGGACTGCACAGAGGAGGAGCTGCTAGCAGTAGGGGTCCTGCTGCTGCTGCTCATCCTGGTGCTGATGCTGCTGCCACCGCTAGGGCTGGGGGCAGGGATAGACCCAGATGGCTGCAAGGTGTCACTGCTCCAACTCCCACCACCCCCAGGGGCATCCTGCTGCATGGCCCTCTCTGCCTGCTGGATCTTCTGCACCAGCGCATCCTTCCAGAAGCCATAGACTGGTATCTCAATTGCCACGCTGCCCTTGATCCTGGGGTCCAGCATGGTTGCCAGGACATATTACTCCCTGTGCAGGAGCTCATCAAAGCACGCATTCAGCCCTGCCTTCAGCTTCCATGCAAGGTCAGTCACCTCATCTGACATCCTCTTGACCTGATGGCCACAATCCCCTCCCCCCTGAATCTCATCCAGGCTGCTGCTGAGACTATGGACCAGTGGGGTCACCCGGCCAAGGGTGGCAATGGAGCTTCTCAAGGTCTCCGTGATGGTCAGAAATGGTCTCAGGACAAAGACAGTGTGAGCGATAATCTCCCATTCCTCCCTGTTGTACCCTGGAGGTGCTTAAATGGCTTAAATGTTTTGAGTTCCACCTGATGCAGGGCAGCTTTCTGTTCAAGAAATCGCTCAAGCATCAGGAAGGTGCAATTCCACCTGGTGGAGACATTCTGGAGCAGCGTGTGCACCGGGAACCCTTGCTGGTCTGCTTCTCATGGAGGAGCTCGCTGCCCTTCACGCTGTGGTTGAAGAAGTTCACCAGCTTCCTCCCCTGCTCGACCAGGGAGCTAAGGGTGCCTGGCCCAATCCCCTTCTCCCCCAAGCCCAGAACATCCTTCACCACAAGATGGAGGGTGTGTGTGGCGCAAGGGATGCTTGTGAAGCCCCCGTCATGGACTGCCTTTAGTATATTGACCACATTATCTGTGACCACACACCCCTTGGTGAAGGCTGCACCTGCCATTACCCACTCCCTCACCATGGTGGCCAGGACTGCCTTGAGGTTCCTCAAAGTATGAGAGCTGTCCATGACTTGTGCCTGAAGCAGAGCCCACCTATACCCTGCTTCAGCTCCCCTTCTGCCACTGCCAAGCGCTGCCTCTGGGTCCTGCCACCAGTGTGAAGTCACTGCCAGGTAGGTATGCTGGGTGTTTCTGGTGGACCACAGGTCAGTGGTGAAGTGGACCGTGGCCCCCCCAGCCCCTGACAGCTGCTCCCTCACCCGCTCCTTCAAAGCCCTGTAAAGCTGTGGCACCACGGTCCGACTCAGGGTGGAGCGGGAAGACATCTTAAAGTTGGGACCCAGGAACCCAATCAGCTGCTGGAAGCCCTTGTCCTCCACAATTGAGAAGGGCTGACCATCCAGGGCAATCATTTCTGCCAACAGGCGTTTTATTTTCCCTTGGAAGCCAGTGTCACGGCGCCCTGACGATGGCCTAGTCAGATCCCCCCACCCCATCTCCTCCATGGTGAACTGACGGCACTTCTGGGGAGGCTCCTGCTGCTGTTCTGCCCCCATACTGCTCCTACTACTAGAGGCAGCAGCGGTTGGTTCAGGATGCTAGCCCACTGAAGGAGCCGGGCAACTGGCTGCTGCAGTCGGGAACCCGCTGGCATCCACTTTCCTTGCCTTCCAGGGGAGCAACAGAGCACTGTGGCATGCCTTGAGGTGCCTTGCCATTGAAGTTGTGCCAAGGTTGGCGACTACCTGCCCATGCTTCACCAGCTTATTGCACAGTGTGCACTGCACCTCTCTGGGATCATCTGCCCACACCTGCTTAAAATGATCCCAGACTGAGGATTCCCCCCCACCCTGCCTTCTTGCCTGCCCTGGTGGATGCACTGCTGCCAGCACTGCTGGGAGGGGGAGAAGTTCATGGCACTGGCAACGCAGCTCTGGGAGGAGGGTCAGACATCGCCTCAGCTACAGACATCTCCTCTGCGGCACTAGTGTCTGCCTCTTCCTCACTGTCCGCGATCACGGTGATGTTGCATGAAGAGGAGTACTGGGACCCTGAGACTAGACTGCCCATGCCCACCATGCTACTGGCACTCTCCCTGTGCCCCCCTCTGTAACTGCTAGTGGTGTTGCTGCTGCTGCTACTCCTCTCCCTACTGAGATTGCCCGGGGATTGGACTCTGCCTCTAGCAGCTGGGGTGGGATCCACCAGCTCTGGACTGCTGGGGATCGCCTCGACAGTGGGGGACATTGGTGGTCCTGGAGGAACATTTGAAGCAGCACCAGCACCTGCTCCAGCACCACCAGCAGCAGAGACAGATGCAGCCTCAAGTCCTGCAGGACTTCCAGTGTCCTGCGTGGCAGTGGAGGTGGGTACTGCCAGGAAGTGCCGTTGAGCCGCTGATGCCTGTTGCCCTAAAGCAGGCCTGCTGAGTTTGGGGGGGAGAGGTGATGTGCTCTGCCTCTGGCTACTGCTGCTGCCTGCTGCCACTCCCCTGGAATGGCCCCTCCTGCCTCCAACACGTGTCCCATTGCCTCTCCTACAGGCAGCAGACCAGCCTCTCTTTCCCTTCTCCATTTCTCCATATCAAATAATGTTTTTATATGGTTTTTTTATTTAAATATTTAATCTAATATTATATCTATATATCTAAATCTAACTGCTATTAACTATTCTAAATGCTATGAACTAAATGGATTATCTAATAAGTACACAGGTCTATTCCTACAAACACTAAAACTAAATTAATAATGCTATCTCTATCACTAAGCTAACTCCTACAACTGTCTACTCTCTCTCTCTCTCTCTCTCNAATGCAAAAGCCTTGTCCTACAAACACACTGTATCTCTATCTATCTATATAAGCTAACTACTATGTATATCTATCTAGTAACTGTCTATCTATATATCTATAGATAGTTATCTATCTATATATACAATATTACACAGGGGTAAAAACACAAAGAAGACAGGGAGGGGTAAAAAACTGAAATGAAAATCAATCTAATAATATTCCTACTCTAAATAAATCCAAAACTTAAAACAGGGGAAGGGAATGAGGGATAGAATAAGAGGGAGAGGGGAAAGGATTGAATGGAGCGGGGAGGGAGGAAGGAAGATTGAACACAGGAAACACAGGGATGGGTAAAAACAAAAAATAACCACTAAATCTATCTAAGCTAAGCTAATAAATGAATGAGAATATGGGGGTAGATGGGTTGGATGAGCAAAATGGGAGGAGGATGTCAATGGATTGGGGAGCTGAGAAATGCTGGGAAAGGGAGCCTTCTGAAACGCCTGCTGTTCAGGAACAATGACTAGCTCAGAAGGTGTTGGGAAGGGGGGAGGCAATCAGTTTTGTTACTTGCTGAGCCCGCCTCAGTGCTATGCCCGCCTCAGTGCTGCTCCCGCCTCAGTGCTGTGCCTGCCTCAGTGCTGCGCCCCGTTGGCAGCCCTATTGACTCCATGCAGCCTGGCCCATGGCCAATCGCAGACTGTGAAGCCAGTAGTCTGAGGCGAAAAGGGATGGTGATTGGGCAGGCTGGCTGCTACTCCAAGTCTCTCCACCCCTGGTGCCTGGAAGTCTGCTCCTCAGCTGACTACCCCTCCCTGTCACGTTTGACCATCCAGTGACACTTTTTTTGCCACCCAAACTCACCCAAACACGATCCAAACTGACCAAACTGTTTGGTTATTTCGACATTCGGAATTAAGTTCAGTTCGGTACCTTCGGGTTGGGGTTTGGGTTCGGTTGTCCAAACAGGCTGAGTTCAGGCCGAACTCCGAACTTCCGAACCGCGTTCGCCCATCCCTATAAATTCAGTGTAGAGACATCTCCCTAGAAGATGTGGGAACGTGACCTAGTGCAGAAGCAGGGGGCAGCAAGTGTTGGGTCATGACACAGGAAGGAATAAACTTGAGGACACCAAAGGGGCATATGCAGCTCCAGGCTTCCTGTACCTCATCTTTGTTCTGGTCCTGTGGCGGACATAATCATCCTCCCTCACCCATGATGTGCATCATGGAATGGAGGGGAAGGCATAGTTATCCGTTTTAAGGATGGGTAGCTGAAGTGTCTCAGGATCCACTACACTCAACATTAAAGTTTTCAATTACTGGGCTCAAATTGCCTTTGGCAATTACCCAACCAGATTTGTATTAACTTGAATGGAGAGTGTGGGTATTAAAACCCAGTGAATGTGTACTTGTCTCATTCCAGGACGCATTGACCATCTTCTATATGGTAACCCATTCGTGTATCTAAATGAATGCACTCATGCCTTCCACTAATGAACTGGGAGTGTTAAATACTTGGGAATCTTTTCGATATCTTCCTGGAAACACAAAATACAAGCCACTGAAACCAGGTGAGTTTAATAAAAATTAAGATGTCCATTGATACAGATAGGAGACTCTGATCTGAAGCTTCACTCTCATTCCCTGCCTTCCCAATGTTTCATTCATGGAGACATTTTAGAGTAGATCCATGACTTATATGTTCATCTATTATCTTCAATATAAATTCACCAATTTTCACTAGCTGAGGACCTAATTCTTTAACTTATTGGTCTGCAATGGTATTCCTTCCTGTCACTTTTTAGAAATCATACATTGTAGAAAACTAATGTCTCAGTCGCAAACCCCTCTGTGCGTGATCCGCATGGCACAATGCATGCACAATGAATGTGCGTGTGCGTGGGTTGCGCATGAGGCATGGGTTCAGCCCCATTGACAGTAAGAAATTATTTGTGTCACAAAACTGGCAAAGGGGTGAGACAAGGTTGTCTCCTGTCCTCAGTGTTATTTATGATCACACAGAACTACTCATCACAATTCAAAATGATGCAATCAGTGGTGTTCAAATTGGAGATAACCAATTTAAGTAATCATTGCAGCCAGATGAAATCATGGAATTTGACCTCTCCTCAATGGTGATAAGACTCGATTTTGGAGTTTTTCTAATTCCTTAACAATGGCCCTTTGTACATGGATGCTGTTGTGGGCCCAGTGGGTGGAGGTGGGTGGGAGGCATCCGTGTAAAAAGGGCCAATGAAGTGATGGAGGCATTTGCTTTGAATTAACTTTAGTATCAAACACAATTGTTTTGCAGGTGGAGACATGAGGTGTCAAATGTTTATCACAAAGCCTCACAACAGGCAGACTTGGGGTCATCTTCAGCTGTCTCCTACGCTTGCTTTCTATCTATCTATCTATCTATCTATCTATCTATCTATCTATCTATCTATCTATCTATCTATCTATCTATCTATCTATCAGCTACTTTAAACTATTTTGTCAAGTTGTTTGGTTCTTCATTGCAATTCTTTGCTCCTCCTAAAGTCAATTGTTTTCATACTAGAAATGCAGGAGAAAGGGTATCAGACACCCTCTCCCTGCACCACCTGTAAATATTTGTTTGCAGAAACTCTTGAGTTGACCTAAATGACATTTATATATAAGGATGGTGGGTAAAGACTGTACCCACATGGTGGGTAAAGACTGTACCCAATTAGGCATTACATAGAACGAGGCCCAGGCAATAGCCTTGAATAATGGGATATGGCAAAGTCTGGAGTGGCCAATGCCTACTGTTCCATTTTGGAATGAAGAGAACAAACTGACTGACTGAGGGTGGGTGGATGGGGAGAGGTCAAACAAACGGTGAGGGAGGAGGTGGTAGGAGATTGCAGAGATAAGCATAGCAGCACATTGGAGATGAAGTCATTCAGGAGAAGCTAGAAAGCATACTGATGATGTCATCATGTTCTAGTGATTTCAGATGCTTCCACTCTTGCCCCGTGGAAGATTTTTCTGTTACAAGTAGTGGTGGGACCCCGGGCCCATTACCGGCTACCGGATTTACCGATTACCGGTTCTGCGAAAACTGGATTCCCGGATTAAATCCGGTATACCGGTACCGGATTTATTTCATTGGTTTCAATGGGGCACTGTGTCCCCATTGAAACCAATGAAATAAATTAATTCCCTCCCCCTCCCCCTCCCAGGCTGCGCGGGTGGAAGGGGGGACACCCCCCACCCACCCTGCCCAGCCTGGATTTTTGTTTTAAAAAAGACCCAGAGGCGAGCCCACCCCCCAGCACCAGCGGCCGCGGCGTCCCCGCAGCCGCCGGTAAGTATGACCCGATCCCCGGGGGGGGGTGTTTAACACCCCCCCCCCCCCAGGGATCACCCCTACTAACGTTCAGTGCGCTTACCTTTGGGAGCTCCGGCGGCGGCGGGCGGTCCGGCGGCCTCAGCGCCGGCTGTGGCTGCCGGCGTCAGGACGCTCTAGGCCTTCCGGTGAAACCCGGAAGTTCCCCGGAAGGCCTAGAGCGTCCTGACGCCGGCAGCCACAGCCGGCGCTGAGGCCGCCGGACCGCCCGCCGCCGCCGGAGCTCCCAAAGGTAAGCGCACTGAACGTTAGTAGGGGTGATCCCTGGGGGGGGGGTGTTAACCCCCCCCAGGGATCGGGTCATACTTACCGGCGGCTGCGGGGACGCCGCGGCCGCTGGTGCTGGGGGGTGGGCTCGCCTCTGGGTCTTTTTTAAAACAAAAATCCAGGCTTGGCAGGGTGGGTGGGGGGTGTCCCCCCTTCCACCCGCGCAGCCTGGACTCGGGGAGGTTTTTTTTAAAAAAAACATTTTTGCTGGGGCTTTAAGTTTTTTTACATTGCAGCCATTTTTAAATGGCTGCAATGTAAAAAAAATCCGGTACCCCGGAATCCAGTACCCGGTCCGGATTACCGGGTCAAATCCGATAATGCCGGTACGCCCGGTACCGACATTATCGGATACCGGATTTTACCGGTTTCCCGCCCCTAGTTACAAGGCCTGTCTCTTCACTGGAATATCTTTGTTCCTCAAGAAAATGTGGTTGGGAGGAGAGTGGGTGTTGTATGGCTCCTGCTGCCCTAGACACAAAAGAGTGACACTTCAGAGACCAATAGATCACTTGGGGAAAATCGTTGCAGTCTAAAGCTCACTGGAGTTAATGGAAAGAAATATCTGTATTCACCTCAGTGGATTTTGGATCAGGTCTTAAACCTTTCTGTGCCTTAGTTTTCAGCAGACAGTGAAGTGGAAGTCAACTTACCTATTGAAGAGGCCTAATAAATGTTTCTAAAGTGCTATGATTTCTTTAGTGAAAGGGTGGAAAAGGGTATTACTAAAATTGATTTCAGAAATGTTTAGCACAAATATTACACTGTGTTCATACGATCAGGCTACCCCTGGGTTAATTACTGTTGAGTAACTACTTCACTTTGCAAGTGTTCAGACAATAATATATTAAGGAAGCAACACTGGAGGTAAATGATTGTATATTCTGGAAAGAGGTCCTCTGTGCCAAGTTGATCATGGTGGTTACCCCTTAACTTGCTTTTTTTTACAAAGAACATTACTCCAGAGTTTTTAAAAAAATCAACAACCTATCTTATCATGCCTCCTGCTTCTTCTGGGGGTTATTATAACCTCGCATTGCATGAACAAAAGCAGGAGGAAAGTGAGGTAAGGGTTATTATTCCAGTAAGTGATCATATGAACAACCATTTGTTTTTCTGCTCTCCCTTTCTTGGGAATCTCTCCTGAATCTGCTATTCTTTTGCAATGCCATACAGCGCAGTGAACTTTTCATGTTCTGTTGTGAGATTACTCACTGGAACTGCCAAATAACAAAGGAAGATTTTTCTCTTTCTCCATCCCACTCAGTGTTTAGAGATCTGCTAAAACCACCCAAGAAAGAGCAGATGGCCTCGTATTTCGCTTTACACAATGTCAGATGCTATCAACGATGCAAAGAAAGAGAATACCGTCTCTCTTGGACCCTGCTAACAAAACGGCATCTTTCTTCCTTGCGTTTGCCTCAAGCAAAATAGCTGACTCTCAGGTGGAAAAATAATTAGTAACATGGGAGTTCAAATGAATTTTGAGATATTGAGGAAAATTTGGTTTGAACTGTCGGGTTGGCTCATTTACTCACAGGAACAACAAAGCAGTGAAGACATGAAACCCTCTAAAAACTTAAAGCTTTCATCAGCCTATTCCCTCTGTGTCCCTCCTGCCCCAGGTCTCTCTTTTCCAAATGACTCCTATTAGAAATGCAAATAAGATTCCACCATGCATAGGAACAAATGCTGTGTCAATTTGGTTTTCATAAGATGATTGTAGCGGGGTGTTTAGCCTAGCCCTTACGTGTCCTTGCTCCCAGCTCGTACCTGCTCTGCTCCCAACCTCCTGGTCCCAGTCTTCTCTGAGGCTCTAAATTCATCCTCTGAGACCCAACCTTGCAAAGCTCCCCACTGCTCAGAGGCCAGTGGGGCCACTCTCTGCTAGCCTCTCATCGCTCCCCATGGTTCAGCTTCTGGCTTTGTCTTCTCCAATCTCCATCTCTGTGTTGCTAGGGGCAGGGTCAGCATTCAAGTCACTGGCCCTGTAGCTCCAGCCGCTGGGGTGAGTTTCTCATGACAGTTGATTCACTTCTCCAGCTTCCCCTCCTTCACTCCAGGCTCCGCACCCTGTGCTCATCTGCCTCACCTGTCCACAACATGCTCAAATGGCTCTGCGTCTTCCTGCCGACTCTGGACCCACCATCCACATGACATCACAGGTGCAGCCCCCTGGATCACCTGTATCCCAGGGTGACACCTGTGGCCCCCATCTCCACCTAACCATGCCTTTTAAAGGGTTCTAGCCCTTCCTTAGTCTCTTGTATTACAGGAGCTGGGTACCTCACTGGGTACCCTGTTAGACTCCTCTGTAGGGGTGTGCGAATGTGGTTCGGAAGTTTGGAGTTTGGCCCGGACTTGGACTGTTCGGATGACCGAACCCGAACCTGAACCTGAACTGACCGAACCGAACCTGATTCCGAACTCCGAAACGACTGGACAGTTCAGTAGGTTCAGATCGAGTTCGCGTGGTTCAGGCAGGGAGAAATGTGACCCACTGCCAGCTGGTGACCACTGCCTGACCCAGGCTGGCACAGGGAGGGGAGAGTCAACTGAGGAGCAGACTTCCAGGCACCAGGGGTGGTGAGACTTGGAGTAGCAGTCAGCCTTCCCAATCACCATCCCTTTTCTCCTCAGACTACTGACTTCACAGTCTGCGATTGGCCACGGGCTAGGCTGCATGGAGCCAATGGGGCTTGCGGTGAGGTGGGCGCAGCAAGTAACAAAATTAATTGGCCTCCCCCTTTCCCAACACCTTCTGAGCTAGTCACTGTTCCTGACAGCAGGCATTTTCAGAAGGCTCCCTCTCCCAGCAGTTTTGTACCTCCCAGCTCCCCAATCAATTGCCATCCTCCTCCTATTTCACCCATCCAACCCAATTACCTCAATATTATCAATTATTTTGATTATATTAGATAGATTTAGGTGTTATATTTTGTTTTTACCACTTCCTGTGTTCCCTGTGTTCAATTTTCCTTCCTCCCTCCCCCCTCCATTGAATCCTTTCCCTCTCCCTCTTATTCCATCCTTGATTATTCCCTTCCCCTGTTTTAAGTTTTGGATTTATTTAGAGTAGGATTATTATTAGATTGATTTTCATTTCAGTTTTGTACCCCTCCCTGTGTTCTTTGTGTTTCCCCCTGTGCAATATTTTATAGATAGATAGATAGATAGATAGATAGATAGATAGATATACATAGTAGTTAATTTACTTAAAGAGATAGATAGAGATACTGTGCAGTCTGGTTTATAGTGTGTTTGTAGGACAAGGACTTTGTAGTTATTAGGCTATTCCATTTAGTTCAATAGGCTTTAGAATAGTTAATAGCAGTTAGATTTAGTGTAGAGATAGATA
>QEPC01001577.1:1045755-1059465 GCA_003113815.1 Sphenodon punctatus
CTGTTCAGGAACAGTGACTAGCTCAGAAGGTGTTGGGAAGGGGGGAGGCAGATAATTAGTTTCGTTTCTTGCAAGCCTCTCCACCCCTGGTGCCTGGAAGTCTGCCCCTCAGTGACTGACACCTCCCTGTAATGTTTGACCTTCCAGTGAACCTTTTTTGCCACCCGAACTTATCCGAACGTGATCCGAACTGACCAAACTGTTCTGCCATTTCGCCGTTTGGTGTTCGGTTTGTTCGGTATGTTTGAATTCGGGTTCGGGTTCGAGTTCGGTCATCCGAACAGTCTGAGTTCGGGCCGAACTCCGAACTGCTGAACCGCGTTCACCCATCCCTAAAGGAAAGTAGGAGAGGCCGGTCTGCTGCCCATAAGACAGGCAATGGGGCACGTGGGAGAGGTGGTAGGGGCTGTGTCCGTGGAGTGGCAGCAGGCAGCAGCAGCAGCCAGAGCACATCACCACACCCAAAACTCCACAGGCCTGCTTTAGGGCAACAGGCTTCAGCGGCTCAGTGTCACATCCTGGCAGTGCTCTCCACTGCTATGCAGGGCACTGGAAGGCCTGCATTATATGAGGCTGTGGCTGTCTCTGCTGTGGCTGAAGGAGCCGGTGCTGCTGCTTCCAATGTTCCTCCAGGGCCACCAATGTCCCCCATTGTGGAGGCGATCCCCAGCAGTCCAGACCTGGTGGCTCCCACCCCGGCTGCTAGAGGCGGGGCCCGATCCCCAGGCAATGGCAGTAGGGAGAGGAGGAAGAGCAGCAGCAGCAGCAGAAGGAGAAGATATAGTGGGGGGCACAGGGAGAGTGCCAGCAGCATGGCGGGCACAGGCAGTCTAGCCTCAGGGTTCCATTACTCCCCTTCATGGGACATCACCATGATCGTGGACAGTGATCCAGAGGCAGACACTAGTGCCACAGAGAAGATGTCTGGAGCTGAGGTGATGGCTGATCCTCCTCCCAGAGCTGTGTCACCAGTGCCACCAAGTTCTGGCCCTCCCAGCAGCGCTGGCAGCAGTGTGTCCGCCAGGGCAGGCCAGAAGGCAGGAGGGGGGGGGGGGAAATCCTCTATATGGGAACATTTTAAGCTGGTGCAGGCAGATGATCCCAGAGACGTGCCATGCATTTTGTGCAATAAGATGGTGAAGCGTGGCCAGGTGCTCACCAACCTTGGACAACTGCAATGGTGAGGCACCTCAAGGCATGCCACAGTGCTCTGTTGCTCAGTGGGAAGGCAAGGGAAGTGGATGCCAGTGGGTTCATGACTGCAGCGGCCAGTCGCCCAGCTCCTTCAGTGGGCAAGCATCCTGCACCAACTGCTGCCTCTGCCAGCAGGAGCACAGGGGAAGAACAGCAGCAGGTGCCTCTCCAGCAGTGTCAGTCAACCCGGAGTAGCTGGGGTGGGGGCAGCTGCCAAGGCCATCAGCAGCAGGGCAGCGTGGCTTCCAAGAGAAAGTCAAGCACCTGTTGGCCGTAATGATTGCACTGGATAGGCAGCCCTTCCCAATTGTAGAGGACAAGGGCTTCCAGCAACTGATTGGGTTCCTGGCCCCCCCAGTTTAAGCTGCCATCCCACACCACCCTCAGTCGGACTGCGGTGCCAGACCTTTACAGGGCTTTGAAGGAGTGGGTAAGGAAGCAGCTGGCAAGGGCTGGGGAGCCATGGTACACTTCACCATGGACATGTGGTCCAGCAGGAACACCCAACACGCGTACCTAGTAGTAACGGCACACTGGTGGCAGGACCCGGAGGCAGCTATGGGGAGTGGCAGAAGGGTTTCGAAATCAGGGTATAGGTGGGGCCTGCTTCAGGCACAAGTCATGGACAGTCCCCACACCACCAGGATCATCAAGGCAGCCCTGGATGCCATGGTGAGGACGGGGTTATGCCAGGCGTGGTCTTCATCAAGGGGTGTGTGATGACGGACAATACCATAAATGTAGTAAAGGCAGTCCGTGAGGGGGGCTTCACCAGCATCCCTTGCACTGCACACACCCTTCATCTGGTGGTCAGGGATGCTCTGGGCTTGGGGGATAAGGAGATTGGGGAAAGCACCCTTAGCTCCCTGATCAAGCGGAGGGAGGAAGCTGGCGGGGTTCTTCAACCAGAGCATGAAGGGCAGCGAGCTCCTCTGGAAGAATCAGGCCAAGCAAGGCTCCCCAGGGCACCAGCTCATCTAGGATATGGCCACCAGGTGGAATTCCACCTTCCTGATGCTCAAGCAGCTTCTTGAGCAGAAAGCCACCTTGCATCAGGTGCGACTCGAGATGGACTGCGGGGCAGCAGAAGGGTTTAATGGAGCAGAATGGGAGCTCCTGGCTCAAACAGTCTTCATCCTGAGACCATTACTGGCCATGACGGGAACCGTGAGCAGCTCCACCACCACCCTCAGCCAGGTGACCTCTCTGCTCGGGAGTCTCCAAAGGAGGTTGGATGAGATTCTCGGGGGGTGGGATTGTGACTATGTGGGCAGGAAGCTCACCGATGAGGTTCTTGCCCTGGCACGGAAGCTGAAGTCAGGGCTGGAGGCGCGTTTTGATGTGCCCCTGCAGCAGGAGCAATATGTCCTGGCAACAATGATGGACCTCAGGGTCAAGGGCAGCATGGCACACCAGACAGTACTCTATGCCCTCCAGAAGGATGTGCTGGTGGAGAGGATCCAGCAGGCAGAGCGGGCTATGCAGCAGGACACCCCTGGGTATGGTGGGAGTGGGAGCAGCCACCCCTCTCAGCTAGGTGGGTCTATCCCTTCCCCCAGCCCTAGCGGTAGCAGCAGCAGTGCCAGCAGCAGCAGCAGCACCCCTGTTGCCAGCAGCAGCAGAAGCAGCTCAAACTATGTGTAGGCCACTCTGGGTAGCATGGGGTCCCCAACAACAATAGGGCAAGCAGCGTGGCTGAGGGCAGTGGTCGAGGTGGTTCCCAGGCAGAGCTACGAGAGGGAGTACGACGGCACCTCTAAAACTAAAATCTTAATTATGGGAGCAGGAAGAACCTGGACAATGTACTCCTGGAATATGAAGGGGGAACCTATAGACCAAGTCTGTTCCTTTAAATACCTGGGGGTCACATTTTCATCATCCCTCTCTTGGAAGACCCATCTGAATCTAGTGAGAGTGCAGGCTAAGAGATCAGCAGCTGCAATTTTGAAATTTTATTGTGGTCAAGGGGGTAATCTGAGAGCTGGTGCTGTGGCTATTTAAGGCCAAAGTGTTAAGCCAAGCCTTGTATGCAGTGCCTATTTGGGCCCTCAATTTCCTGGAGGGGATGGAAAATATTCAAAACGGTTTTCTGGCCTCGTTACTTGGCCTTCCTCGAGGCTCCCCCCAAGTGTTGTTGCAGCAGAAACTTGTGTTTTGCCAGTTCATACAGTGATACTCCAGCTGCTCTCAAATTATTGGGCAAAAGTGGTGGCACTGCCAGAGAGTGAGATCTCTCTGTTGTGTATGGCTCACAAGGCTGGCCTTTTGGACCCATGGGTTGCAGTGACCAGACTCAAAATTTACAGAATGGGTTTTTCCAGGGAGGTGCTCAACAATGTAGGAGTGGATCTATTTAAAAAATGGACCCAGAAGAGACTGAGGGAGCAGGCGCTTCAAACTGAAAGGGCCCTACTAGATCATCAGAGAGTAGCTTCTGAATATATTCCTTATAATCCCTTACAACCTGGCCAAGCTACTTATTTAATTGGTTGGATGCCTCCAGGAGGGTGGCATTCACCAGGCTACATTGTAACTCTTTCCCTTCTTCTTATCTTGAAGGAAGATTCAAGGGAATCTCCCATGACCTGAGAGTTTGTTTGCTATGTGATAGAGGGATCCCAGATATGGTTTCCATTATTTTATTAAACTGCCCCTTCTTTGAAGGGTTAAGATCTAAATACCTAGCGGGGCTCCAGAGGGTTCCCGAATCTAAATTATTGTGGAAGCTCCTGAGCCCTGCAGATATGGATGTAACCAGGCGAGTTGCTGAATTTTCCTCTCAGGTTATAGTGATGAGACAGAGTCTCCTGGAGAGATTTTCCCAGAGTGGGGTGCTGACCACAGGGCTCAAGAAGCCTTGAGAAGGTGGGAGATATTTTCTGTTTAGGGGCTCAAGTTGACCCGGGAATTTCCTGGCCCTTTTGGTTTGATAGACCCAGGTATAGATGTTTTTAAGACTATTTTAATTTTAGGAGCCTTTTGTAGGCTAAATTATTGTAGTTTCAATTTAGCTCTCTGAGATTATGTACCCAAATTGGCTGAATTGTTTGTATTATGTGAATTCTATGTATGTCTCTACTTTGTGCTGATTGAATTACTTCTTTTTTGTCCTAGATGGTTTGGCAATTGATAAGTTAAGATTGTTGGTTTGCAATGGCTAAGGCCACGCAATAAATATTTATATATCTCTCATACTAGATGGCCACGGCTGCCTTATCTGACTGACCTCATGGCACATGGTGACATTGGGAAACTGTAATCTGCCAGCCGGCCTATAGCTACACGATCTCAGCCCACCAATGTGACACTGACTGGCTTTTGTTCTCTCGCGCTGCACAGTCATTGCTAGCCTATCTGAGAGCCCTGCTGCCAATGTCCCAGCCACACTGCCTGTCTGCTTACCCAGCCAAGCTCAAAACATGTCTCAGTCTGCCTTCCTGCCTCCCATACCAAGGTGCCTGTCTTCCCACCCAGGTTGCCTTGTTCAAAGCCTGCCAAAGCCTACCTGCCTTGCTGCCTCTCATGCCATGCTACCTGCCTGCCCACCTGCCCATGTTGCAAAGATTGAACCGTGCCTCAGTCTGCCTGCCTGCCACTCATGCCACGCTGCCTGCCTGCCTGCCCTGGCAACCAATGTCTGCTGCTGCTGCCAATGCCCCCCAGGCCTATATGCTGTCTGTGGCAAGGGTTATGTACCCTGGCAACCAATGTCTGCTGCTTCTGACAATGACCCCAGATCTATATGCTGTCTGTGCCAAGGGTTCTGTACCCTGGCAACCAATGTCTGCTGCTTCTGACAATGGCCCCAGACCTATATGCTGTCTGTGCCAAGGGTTCTGTACCCTGGCAACCAATGTCTTCTGCTGCTGCCAATGTCGCCTACCTAAGCCTATGCTGTCTGTGCCAAGGGTTCTGTACCCCAGCAACCCACTGTCCTCGTCCAGCACCCGCCACCTGCTGCCCGCTGCTAAAGAGACTTTCTCTCTTTCTCTATGACACATTCACACACAGACACAAGCCCTGCCCCTCCTGGGGGGGTTTCTGAAAGTTGAGACCCTGCTGCTGGCACATCTTGGGGCAAACACCCCCCCTAGTGCTGCTTCTTCTGTCAGGCAGGGATCTCAGTGACAAGCTGTAGATAGATAGATAGATAGATAGATAGATAGATAGATAGATAGATAGATAGATAGATAGATAAGATTTATAAGCATGGCCATAGGCCATTGCTTTGACAAACAAACAAAACACGTAAAACACATACAACTCAAAAGAATACTCAAGCAAGGGATATGAAAAAGCCATACAAAAATCATAGCCACTATCAAGTACAAGGAATCTAAAAACTAACATCCTAAATTGTAAATCTTTAAATATGGTAGATAGAACTAAAAACATAGATCTTTTGATCTGAAACCCACTGATCAGATACCCAGAGGGGCAAGGTGCAAACTAAAAGAAAAGACCCAACCATTGTCAGCCCGTCGAACTCAATACAACTTTCCTACAATTAGCATCAGCAGCCATAAGTTCTACAAAAGTTGAAGCCCCCTTACAGGGGAATCACCACTCCCCTGGGACAACATGGTTGGTCAAATGAGGAGTTGGAACGATGGGGCAATGAGATTGAGACACAAACGAAAGCCCACAAACAGGCATTTGCCCTGCGGTTACCAAATCCTCCGCCAAACTAGAGGATTGAATTTCCACAGGCCCCTGGGGGGCTATCTCCAATAGAGGAGATGAACCTAGACTAACCAGAGGAGGGGGCCCGAGAGAAGTAGGGAATAACTTGCGTGGGGAGGGAGTGGCCAAAATGGGAGGGGACCTACTAGACAAAACAGGGCCAGGTGGAGCAATAGTAGCATCCGACTGGACCAGTTTTTTAAGTCTGCTGGTTATCGGGATGTCCGATGAAGTGGGTAACTTCCTCCTAGATACCTGAACCAAATTGGGATTTCCCTTGGGGAAGGGCAACGAATTCAGGAAGTCCAGCTGCAACAGTGGGTAAATGTCCATTCTAGTATAGAACTTGGCCATATGTACTCCCCATGAAAAGAAGAAACGAGAGGAAGCTATAAGTCTTCCAACTACAAATGGTGTGCAGAAATAAACGACAACACGTAATATTCCACCCCTTGTTGGCAAATGGAAAAAATGACTAATATGGGAGGGCAGAAAGTTATAACCCAAAATGTCTGTAATATGCTGTGAGATCCATAATTTTGAGTCCCAAGGGGGAAGTAACCAAGACGGTAGTGGATAAATTGTGAAAAGCAGGGCATCAGGTGAAGGGATAAGTTTCCAGTCCTCCACAACCTTGAGGGCTGAGGCTCCAGAGTAGGCATGATCATGAGAAATTGATGTTTGGCACGCCTGGTCCAATCTCATAAGGCCAGGCCCAACCCTGCTCCTTCCAGAATCAGGTGTCCACTCCCGAAGCCCAGCCAACTGCTGTTGGATACCCTGGAGTAGAAGATCTAGGTCCTTGATTCGAGCCATACGCTTAGAAATAAGATCTTCTACCTGATGCAAATGGTGGAGAAGACAGGACTCCTGATTTCCATGAAAGATGGAAAACAAATTAACAGGAGAGCCGGATTGGATATTGAGGGAGCCCCCCACTTGCTGTGTTATTTACACCTATGGGAGATTCCAACAACCCTCGGGCCTCACTAGCTTGGTCTCGAAGGAGAGACAATGGCCTAGGCTGGGTAACTGGTAACTCCAAATTCCCATGGCCATGATTCAAGAAGTTTGATGGAAAAGCCTCCCCTTCCGAGTCTCGTACTGCTGTAAGTTGGGACTCAATTTCCTTGATACGAGACTCAAGGAGACAAATATTATCACCAGAAGAGAAAGGCTGGAAACCGGTGGACAGCTGGGATGATTCCCGTGACTTGGCAGCCAAGGCATGCCACCATTCGCCTTGCTTTTTAAAAGCCAAGGCGCAAGACAATAGGGAATCAAGAGGGGCCTGCAAAGCTGAATTGTAGGACTCATCCCCAATACCAGAGGTTCCAGCCTCAGGCTTTGCAGTGACATGAGGGGAGGCAGGAGGCACAGAGATTACACAGGGGACTGGAGGATCCCACCCTACATCGAAACCCTCGATAGGAGAGTTTGAGGACGGTTGGGAGGGCCCGCCCCGCTTGGGGGCAGATGGTACCGGTACTGCAGAGAAACAATCCTCGAGTTGTAATTGCCCAGTCCATGCCCTGGTGGTCACCCCCAACTTCTTCCTACTTTTACTCTTCTTGGATATAACAACAGGTGATAATAAATAATAATTAGCAAAATAGGACAAGCTTCTATTCCAGACAAAAGCACTCCACCAGATCACATACCAGGAGAATCGAGACCCTGTGCCCACCCTGCGCCTAAGGCCGTGCACACAACGGCACACCCTTGCACATGCAGCCCTTAGGTACGCTGCCCCAGTGCGTGCCTCTGGCGCTGCTGGGCAGTGCGACAATTTTAAAGTGTCCTGGTGGCTTGACTCCTCCCAGATCCCAGCTAGGCTGGCTCTAAATCAGTCCTCAGAAGTTCTAGGAGGATCCCTATGGGCAATGGGGAAGTGGCAGGCAGGCAGGCAGGTCTCAGGATGGAGAGGGGAGGGCTCCACTCCAGCGGGCGGTGCAGGAGTTTTAAAGTGTCCTGGTGGCTTGACTCCTCCCAGCTCCCAGCTGGGCCAGCTCTAAATCAGTCCTCAGAAGCGCTAACGGGATCCCTCTGAGCAATGAGGAAGCAGCAGGCAGGCAGGCAGGTCTCAGGATGGAGAGGGGAGGGCTCCACTCCAGTGGGCGGTGCAGGAGTTTTAAAGTGTCCTGGTGGCTTGACTTCTCCCAGCTCCCAGCTGGGCCGGCTCTAAATCAGTCCTCAGAAGTGCTAAAGGGATCCCTCTGGGGTACGGGGAAGCGGCAGGCCGGCAGGCAGGTCTCAGGATGGAGAGGGGAGGGCTCGACAAGCTGTATATATACAATGAGATTCTGCCACCTGCCAGAACTTCAGCACAGAGGGATAAAAGATTGGTTGTTCAAACAAAGCTATTAAATTTAACAACAAATATAACGGTTAAAATTTTTAAAAAACATTTACAACAACAACAACAACATGCATTACAACTTTATAAAACAAAAAAAATGACATTAATATATATACACACACACAAAATTTAATCTGTGTGCCTGTCCCCCGGAATGTTGGGGTAAAGAGAAATGGGTGCATGGCACCCAGGGGCAGGCAGCATGTCCTCCTCCAAATCATACCCATGCTGCAGGGCAAACTCCACAGTCCCTGTCACAGAGGCCTTCCATCTAGTGACTGACTGGCGGTGCACTTCAAGGTCCTCCCTCTCCATGCTGAGGTACTTGGCATATGCCTCCGCCTTTCACTTCCTTGCACTCAGCGTCCGGAATCGCTGCACCAGCTTGTCCTCCGATCTGTGGCCTTGGACCCTCAGCGCTGCCGTATGTTGTTTTTGGGGCCTCTGCAGCTGTCCACGGAAGGCCCTTTCATCCTCTGACTCTTCCCAGGGGGCTGGAGACTCCTCACCAGCAGAGCTGGAGGTGAAAGGGCTCAGGTGCCGGCATTTCTTCCAGGCCTTCCCCCCTTCCTTCTGGCGCTGATCCTCCGTGCCAGAGTCCCTGCTGCCGCTGTGCCTTCCCCACCCAGAAGGACCATGTGCCACATCGATATTATGTTTTTTTTCGATGTGGCTTATGATCCCCAGTGTGGTTCCCCTGGCTGTGCCTTTTAAATAATTTGTCGCATATCTAGAGAACGTAAAAAGATAGGAACATAAGAAGTGCCATACTGTGTCAGACCAATGGTCTGTTAAGCCCTGCCTGCATTCTGTCTCCACAAGTGGGTGGGTGGCCAATCTCTCTCTGCAGTGGACTTCCTAACAGGTTATATGGCAATCCATTCCTTGTTGTTCCAGCCCCCGTGCCTTACCGTGAAGAGACAGAATCCATTAGCCTTATCAAACCACTGCCAGACATTGGACCTTTTGCTCCCGCTGTCTGTCAGTGGCACTGGTGATCTCCACCTCAGTGTCCTGTGTACACTGGCATCTGATTCCTCCTCCTCACCCTCTCTGTAACAGGAACACATAAACAACACCTAAGTAATATCATGCATTTATGATGATGCCTCTAGTCTTCCCTCCTTGGAGTGTTAGGGATGGCAATGGGAGACGGTGGCCCTGGCTAGCACATGCAAATCCAAAAGACCCTGGCTGGCACAAGCAAATCCTTCCATCCTTGGGGTGCTAGGGATGGAAACTGGAAAGATCCTTGCTGGCGCGTGCAAATCCTGCCCTCCTTGGGGTGCTAGTAGGGGATGCTAGGTATGGTAAATGGAGAGACTCTTGCTGGCACGTGAAAACCCTGCCCTCCTTGGGGTGCTTGTAGCGATGGCAACTGGAAAGACCCTTGCTGGCACAAACAAATCCTGCCCTTCTTGGGGTGCTATGGATGGCAACTGGAAAGACCCTCACTGGCATATGCAAATCCTGCCTTTATTTGGGGGTGCATAGGGATGGCAACTAGAGAGTGGAGACCCTTGCTAGTGATGGCTGGCAGGCACATGTTTGGGTGGGGGTGCTTCTTGTGCTCGTGCCTGAATGCTGGAAGAGCCCCCCACAGTACCCTCTCTCTCTGTGGCAGACATCCACTGCCACCCGCTGATGCCCACTGTTTGTGCCTGACTGCACACCACCAACCAACACACCCGCATGCCAGTGAGCTCGCTCGCTCTAAAGGATAGTATTCTTCTTGTCCTCAAAGTAAAACAAAAGGTTTACAAACCTGGCAGCACCTCCTGTGCCCTCTTGCTCCTCATCAGAGGGTCACCACCACCGAAGGTCCAGGGGCTGGGGCAGCGACCTCTTCCTCTTCCTCCTCCACCATCAGCTCTGGGAGTACCACCTTGCCCCCACGGCATTTAATTAGAACAGTCTTCTTCTTCTTTTTTTTTTTTATCCAACAACAACAGACAGCCAACTGTCACCCACCAACATTCACCAACCAGCCAAACCAAAACCAGCAGTCAAACCAACACACCACACAGCCAAAACACATGAAACAAAACTGAACACCCAGCCAGTCACAGCACACACACTCTCACCCACACAAGCTCCACACACTCGAATTTTCAGTTTCTGGCACGATTACAGGATCTCACGATACCTTTTTCTGAACGACTGAATCGAACTCGACCAAACCGAAAAACTGAACCCAAATTTGGCGACCGAACCGAATGACCTGACTGAACCGGACCAAACCGAATGACCGAACCCAACCCACGATCTGTTCGTACATCCCTACTCCTCTGCCTTTCTCCATTCAGGTTTACTTAGAGTTAATCCAACTTTTCCCACAGTCCTCTTTCTGGCTATGCTGGGGTTTTGCGGGGCTTGTGACCCTAGCAGACCCTAGGAGGGATCCCAAGTTCTCCCTTCCTTTGTGCCCCTGGGTCAGATACTAGGGGTGTGTACCAGGGCCCCATGTCATTTTTCGTTATAATTTTTGTTATTAAAATGTGCTGTTTCTGTTAATAACAAAATGTTTTTCAGAGGGCGGAAGCTGAAACATTCAGCTTATCAATAAATCTCTGTTTACAGTCATTTTCTCTTTATAATTCCTATGTATTGTTTATGACTGTCAGCATCCTACTAGGATCCGGAGTTTCCTTGAGTGTATTGCTGTTTTGTTGCTTACCACATCAGTCTCTCTCTATATTTTTTAAGCAAGTGGCATCTCTTCTTGATCTAGCTTACTACATTCAAGGACACCACCAGCATGAAGAAAAGCCACATCCACCCACGGTATGCCTCATTTTTACAAGAAAAAAATTACAAAATGTCAACTAATAATAGAACAGTTCAAGGTTTATGTAACTCTTAATATCATCCCTAAATTGGCCTAAGGATCTCCATACCTCTCTATTGCAGAAGACATTTTCCTTAATCCTAACTGGTACAATAACAAACATAACTTGAATATAACTCTTGTATCAGCTATTATTAAAAAGACTTTCAAGAAAATTAGAACACTTAAAGAATCCCTCCAAGAAAAATTTAGGCTTAAAAAAGCCCACATCTGAATAAAAAGGAGTATGACAGTCTCCTATATGAGGTAAACAGATTAAAACTTAAAATTTATCATAACACCTATGCTATGAAAAAGAGCAAACTGGAAAGAGACATGCTACTGTATCATTTTCCCTGTCTGCCATTCAACTCTATTCTACAGAGATCAATTTTTGAGTAAGAAATCATTGATGTCTTTAATGTAGGATGTGAGCTTTTCTACTAGATGGTATAAGTGTAGATCAATATATAAAGAGATCCTTTCAGTAGCTGTGTTGTTTCCTGAGACAATGGGTCTCCCTGAGTAATTAGCTTTATGTATTTTAGGCAGCATATAAAACCTTCCTGGGGTGGGATTAGAGTTGATAATCAAATAAGCTGTATCATAATTGAGTAATTTCTGTTGTGTAAAGTCTTGTATGGTGTTGGAAATGTACGTATTAAGATCTGCTGTGATGTCTTGGTTGAGCAGTTTGTAAGTTTTGTCATCTTTAAGTTGTCTGAGGCCCTCAGAGATGTAATCTTCTGTTTTAAGAACTACTACTGCACCAGCTTTGTCAGCAGGTTTAATGACAATATCTCTTCTTTTCTGAAGATTTGTAAGGGTGATTCTTTTATCCCTAAGTTGTCAAAAGTGGGTGGAGATCTCTGGTTGTGTATAATTTTGTTAACTGACAGCAAAAATGTTTCTAAGGCCACTTTTACATGGATGCCACCCACCCACGAACACCCGGAAAAACCCATCGGATGGGTGGGAGAGCGTCTGTGTAAATGTCCACAAGTGGGTGGAGGCGCATGCATGACCCACCCGCTGACACCCGCCAACACCCACGGAGCAGCCGCGAGGGAAGCTGGCACCCTCCGTGGGTGGAGGTGGGTGGAGATGGGTGTTCAACACCCGAGCATCTGTGTAAAAACCAAAACACCCACACCCACGTGGAATGAACTGGCGGTGCACCACTGCACCAGCACCACGGGGTATGCATGCACTGCCATGCAGACACGTCCACATGGCGGGGGGATGCTGGATGTCCATCCGAGAGCCCATAAAGGATGGAGGAACCACAGAGATTTGGATTTTCAAGGGTACACACGCATGGGCTCCCACAATGGCGAACAGGAAGGTTCACAAGAAGGCAACGGGAGGCGACGGCGTCCCATGCGCAGGAAGGGGCCGGGTGAGCAAGGGGATCCTGGGGCACCAAGGGGGGAGGGGAAGCCCCAGAAAGGCGGTGCAAGGGGGGGAAGCACCCCAGGCAGAAGGCACAAGGGGGGGTAGCAGACCGCCGGCAGGGGGGACCCAGTGGGGGGAACGAGTGGGGAACCGCACCAGGAAGTAACCCAGCGCACATGTACCACCACAGGTCAGAGGGGCCACACCAACGCCCCCCCGGCGGATGACCCCCAGCCCGGCACCTCCAAAGGGCACGGCCCAAGGAGCAGCAGTGAAAGCGAGGTGAGCGTGAGGTAACCACTCCCCCACCCCTGGCGCAACCACCGAGCCAGGTAACACAGGGCAGGGGGCAGCAGCATAACCCAGTCCCCCATCCCCACAGAACAGCTTCCAGACAACGGAACACCACACTACCGGGACAATGGCCGAGGAGGGCCTCCCAGACAGCCAGGTGAGCAAAAGGGAACCCCGGGGGGAGAGGGGGGCCCCATGGGTGGGCGGAGGGGGCCAGCAGGAGCCATAGTAACCCCTAATGCACTACCCCCAACCAGACTCGACCACCACTATGGCTACCACACCCACAGGGTGGGCACCATGCCGCCAAGCTGGTTGGCCCTCCACACGTGGGTCCCAAAAGGGGAAGCCCTGGTCAAGACAGGAGGTCAGGGACTTTATATGTGTATGGGTATCCGAAAGGGTCCGGGACAACCTGGTGCGAAGCTACAAGGCCAGACAGGTCTATGAAGTCATCGCCCAGGAGACGTAGCGGCAGGGGTACAATAGGGATGTCACCCAGTGCATGCAGCAGGCAAAGGACTTGAGGTCCAGCTATAAGCATATCAAGGACAATAATCTCAAGTCCAACTGGAATATGCACACAGCCGAGTTCCAGGAGGAGCTGGACACGTTCCTCTGCATGGATGGGGACAACGTGGCGTCCTGCACACATGGCAGCGCCTTTGCCAGGGGCAGGGCCACCACACAGCCCCCCCTGATAGACCCCACAGATCAAGGGGGGACAGATTCCCCTGGTGAGGCCAGCCAGGAAGTGGGAGGGGACAGCCCCATCCCACAGGGGGAGGAGGCACCCCGGGGACCCGAGTGACTGACCACCACACTCCGTGCGTGCCCCCAAGACCCAGAGGCCAACGGGCCAAAGGACAGGGGTGCACGCAGAGCAAGCAGAGACCCAGGAGAGTCCCTAGGAAGTGGAGGAACTGGATCCAGGTATGAGCACCCCAGCAGGGCTGGG
>QEPC01001577.1:1059515-1071004 GCA_003113815.1 Sphenodon punctatus
GGGGGGGGGGGGGGAGGTTGAACGGCCTGGACATAGCCGCAGTGTCTGGGGCAGGGGGCTGGAAAACACTAATGGTACCCAATCCCATTGCAGCTCAAGGCAGCCTGGAGGTGCATGAGGTGGAGGTCGCAGAGGAGGAGGAGGAGGCAGGCCCAGCAGCACCCACACTGCCAGGTGGGCTATCTTCCATGGCAGGGCACACCTTCCAGGGGGCCAGGGGGGCCCGGGGGCAGAAGGGGGTGGAGGGACAAGGGGGGGAACCCAGGGGTGAGCAACCACAAACAGCAGAGCCCAACAGGGGTGGTGTGCAGGGTGCAGGCGGGAGGGGGGGATCAGCCCACAGGGACTCCCACAGCACGCCACACAGTCAGGGGCCCCTCCCATGGCTATCAGCTGCTGGGGGGGTCATCCAATGACAGGGCAGGGCTGGGGGACCCCACAAGGGAGGGATGAGGGAAGGTGCCACACCATGCGGGCAGCCCCACCAGGCACCCCGGGCCAGGCGGTAGAAGCCAGCGGGTCACACAGGACGGATGCAATAATAATGTGTTCAATCTCTCGTTCACAGACCAGGCACCCACTCACACGAGGGGAGCAGCTGCTGGCAGTGTGGAACGGAACTGGCAGATGTGGGCCTGGAACCAGTGCCAGAGGGAGGAACTCGGCAGGGAGCTGCTGGAGGAATCACAACGGTTAGTCGAGGTGCACTCCTGGGAGCTCGCGCTCACCATCGAGCTCATCCGAGGGGAGGGGGAAAGGGACTTGGAGGTCCTGGCTTCCATGATGGCTCAGTCCTGAACCGAGCACCTCTGGGACAGATGCCAGGCTGCCGTACTCCAACGCGAGCAGAGGCACGCCTGTGAAGGGCTGGAGGGTCAGGCCGCACAGCTCATGGACCTCATGGGGGAGACTATGGAGGCCCTGCGGTGTGACCCCCCAGTGCAACAGGCCCTGCCATGCCGAAGAAGGAGAGCTGGCAGCCGACACACACCATGGCAGCTTCCCACTGGTGCTGGTGACCCCCTGCACCTCAGCCACCCGTGGTTCCCCCAGCAGCAACCCTATCTGGGCCTGGTCCATGTGGTCCTCTTCCCCCACATAGGGCAATGGGACCCGCTTGCTGGGCCGCCCTTCCAGCCTGCACTCCCCATGGTCCTGCCCCCGATGCCAACCCAACCCGTCCCATGGGAGGCGACCCCACCCCCACCCCAGGACCGTGCATCCCCAGGATGACCACCCACCCATGGAAGCTGCCCCACCCCTTCCGGTAAGGCCACAGCACCCCAGGCCCCTGGGGATACAGGGTGCCACAAAGGGCGGGGGCTAATGGGAATCTGGGCCCCTGCCTGAGGCAGGACCCCAGTAGGGAGCCCAGTGTAGAACCCACTCAGAGTACATGCACTACACGGGCTGGGAAGCAATGGTCATTGCCAGAGGCACAATTCCCAGCTCTGTGATGCGGTACTGGAAGGGGCATGTGCCATGGTACCGAGGGTGGCCCGGCCAGGGGCTCGCACCAACGAGGATCGCCCTATGACACGTGTGATGCTCGGGTTGGGGGTAGGGGGCTCCCTGGATGACCATGGGGCACCCAGTGGTCTGGGCCATTACATTGAACAGAGATACGTGCACACGAGGATCCCTCACCCCATTCTTGTTTCCCCATGCAGGGACCATCAGCGGAGGCCGGTGTGGAGCAGCCAGTGGATGACAGGGAGGCCGGGCCATCTGGCTGGCGAGTGCTGAATTCGACTTCAGCCAGGGCACACTGGCCCGTGAGCCCTGGTGGTGTGGTCAAGAGGGGGAGAGGGCGCCCCAGACGCTAGCCCCCATCCTTCTTCCATTGTACAGTCCCCCCTCCAATAAATGTGTTGTACCACTACCGTGCAGTCCTTCATCTGTCCAGGGACATGTGGCCGTGTGTGTGTGTTGTTTGCGGTATGCCTCCCTGCACACCGCAGGGGCTCTGTACAGTCTCTGCCCAGCCGAAGGGCCAGGGCCCATCCCAGTGAAGCTTCATGCAGTGGAGGTGGCTGGCACAGGTGTATACCGAACCTGCACAGGCGAGCCGCCAGGTGTTGACTGATAGGGCGTTCCGGGGGCCGCACACCCCACAGCCAACAGCGAGGGGAGGGCGATCACACCCAGACAATCCATGGGACCCCCAGCCCACACATGGAATAGAGACACTGTTGCAGGTACAGGGTAGTACACAGCTTTATTGAAGGGGTTCACAGGCCTATGGACACGGTTGTGGGTTGGGCGCTGCCCGGAGTTCGGCAGCCTGGGCCACGATGCGGTGGCAGATTGCGTCCCTGTTCTCCTTTGAGATGCGCCGGAATGCCCCTCCCTGGGCATGTTGGTACAGGGGCACGTGACCGGCCCTGTGCACCTGTGGTGGGTTTTCAAGGGCAGCACCCCCTGTCTTGCATACATTGTGCAGGATGCACACTGCCAGGACGAGGATGGGGGTGTGGTCCAGGTCAATTTGGCTCCTGTTCATCAGGAGGTGCCAACGCATCTTGAGGAGCCCGACGTCCCACTCCACCATGCTGCGGGCGGATGACAGGCGCTCATTGAACAGGCGGTGGTGAGGGTTGCGCGCCACTAGATAGGCCCGCATGAGCCAGGAGCTGAGCGGGTAGGCTGGGCCCCCTATCACAACAGGGGCCATGGGAACCCCTTCTATCATGCGGTACAGGTTGGGCTCAATCTTCCCGTCAAACGTGTGCATAGAAGGGGAAGGCACGCAGGATACGAGTGTCATGGCTCCACCCGGACTGGCTTGTGTAGACATCTATGAATAGGCCCCTATGATCCACCATGGCCTGTAGATTGATGGAGAAAGCCTGTTTCCTATTCATGTAGTCGATCTTTGCATGAGGGGGATGTGGGTGCTGTCAATGGCCCCAATGCAATGAGGGAACCCCATTTCCTTGAACCCATGCATCACCTCCTCGGGGTCACAGAGCTGGATGACCTGCTCCAAGAGGAGCTCCACGAGCAAGTCTCACACATCATGCAGGGCCCTGTTCACGGTGGCGGCACCCACCCCGAACTGCTCCCCCATGCTCCTACAGGAATCGGTGGTAGCCAGCCGCCACACCGCCATGGCCACGTGCATCGCTGGTGGCAGTGGGAATCACATGTTTGTCTCCCGCCTCAGGAGGTGGGGGTTGAGGAGCTCCCCAAGCGGGTCAGGAGGGAGTTGGGCATCCGGAAGTGGTCCGACCATTCCTCATCCGTCCAGGTGGCCAACATGTTCTCCCACCAGTTGTTGAACCGGGAGCATGACCAGTCACATCTCAGGGTCGGTAGGGTCACATGGAGGGCGTACATGATGAAGGTCCTCGGTCCAGGATGAGCTGTCCTTGCTGGGACACCACAGAGCCCGACAGGGCACCACGGCGGACAGTTGTCTGCCTCGTCCATTGCACAATCACTGCCCTCCGTAGGTCAGCAGCCCTCCGCCTCCATGACCCCTGGAGAATGGACCTTCGACTGTGCATCCATAGCAGGGCTGTCTGCTGTAGCAGCATGCGCAGCAGTAGGAGGGCCGTGCCGAGGAGGTGCAGCAACACGTCCCTGGGATGTTGGTTTCTGTCCCCCGCCAGCATGGTTTTTCAGCTCCCCACACTGAGCCTATCTCTGCTGGCATGTGCCGGGGCCGCCATGCTCTCTGCTCTATGAACTGTGCCCACACCCCACTCTCCCCTGGTGGCGCAGGAGCTCCTCTGTGTCCACGCAGCCAGGGGTTGCCATACTCTGTGTGCTGCTTGCTCCTGTACTACAGACCTTCTGCCCCATGCCCTACCACCTGCGGCGGGTCCCTTATGTACTGTGTAGGGCAGTGTGGGCAAGGCACTGATAGGTGCTGCACTGGGGGTGTGCTGGGGCAGGAACCGGGTATCAGGTACAACTACGCATCCGCGTGAGTGCGTGTGCCACCTGGCCTCTGTGAGGAGATAGGACCACATGCACCACGGGGTATCCCTAGCCCCCCAACAACGCTACAGTCCCCCCCAGTCAGGGCCAGCCTTTGCCTGCTGCAGCTGTGCGCGGTGTGGATACAATGCCTGGCTGGACTTCTTGGCCTGGCACAGTGCCCGGCCATGGGCTTCTTCATCTCTCTGCACCTGTGATGCATCCCTTTTGCCCTGTGTGTGGGCTGCGGTGCCCAGTCCCCAGCTGTGGGTGAGGGTAGTCACATGTTCCGTGCTTGGCCCGGTCGCTGCATCCCTCCGTCTTCCGCTTGCTGCTTCACCGCAGTGGGCCCTCACTCCTGCCATGGCCGGGGGTGTAGGGGAGGGGTGGTCGCCCTGTGCGGACATGCTGTTGGGGGCCCTCAGGCTGAGCTCCAATGTGCAGCTGTTGGTGGGTGACCCCCTGTCGGAGGGGGATGGCTTCCGGCTCCTGTTGTGGTATCTGTGGATGATGGGTCACCAGGTTGGGGCCCCAGCATTCCGGGTCTGGTCCATCGAGCTCGGCTTCACCCCCCCATGTGCCTGCCTCCATGGGGACACCCACCCGCCGTTGTCATGTCATGGACTGATCTGGAGGTGATGGCGGCACGCCTGCCGACAGAGCAACCTGGTTTCGGCATCGCCATGCTGTCAGGATGCCCCCTGTTGCTGCCCTGTACACCGGCAGCCTCCTGCAGGCACGCGGAATCCCGAGTGCGCCCTCAGACATGGGGGCTTTCCTGTGGGACTTGGGTTTGCCATCCCCCAATGTCGGAGGACTTCTCCGGACCGGGGACCCCTCTGGTGAGGAGCTCGCTGACCTTCGATTGGTGTGGGACCTTCCGTCTGTGCAAGCTGCAGCGGCCGGGGGGTGGGGGACCTCCTCCTGCTCCACTTCCTGGTGAATGCTCATGTGCACTCCTTTGGCTTCCAAAGGGGCCTGTTTGCGTGAGAGGGTCTCATGCCTGGATCGCCTACCTGGGAGCACTCACTGGACAGTCCATGATTGGCCCCTCACTGTCATCCGCTCACGACCTGTCTCTTATACACATCTAGATGTGTATAAGAGACAGTCACTGGACAGTCCATGATTGGCCCCTCGCTGTCATCCGCTCACGACCACCCCAGTGCCCTGGAAGGTGCACTGCCAGACAGACCCCCCCATCCTCACCCCTTGCCTCCAATTGGGATGTGCACTGCCGTCTGCATCGCAGTTGGGTGCGGCCTAGTTCCCAGGACCCCGTTGCCCACTCTGTGTGACCACTGCTCCCTGCCGCTGGGGTTGCTCTGGTGCCCTCGCCTGCTCTGCATGGGTGCTCCCATGCCCTCCTGTTGTGCATCTCTTGACTGGCCATGGGTCCACCTGCGCCCCCCTGCTTGGCCTCTCAGTTCTTGGGGGCCCCTGTTCCCCCGGCACCAATAAACTGCTGTACTGTGATGGTCTGTCCTGCCTTGCTTCTGTTGCTGCTGTGGCGGCTGATTGCCCCTTCCCCTTGGTGGCCCTCCTGCCCCCATCTGTGCATTTGTGTGCTTGGTGTATACTGGAGGGGTCCAGGCCTGTTGGGTTGGTGCCGGGTGTGTGGTGTGTGTTCCCCTGGCAGCTTCCCTCCTGGGCGCAGGTGCCTGTGCTCGCTTCATGGGCAGTATGGGTGGTGGGCGGTCGGCCGGGCACCCCCTGGCCTTGCCTATGTGTTGGTGTGGCCCTGCCCCTCCCCTTCACTCCCCTCTGCTGTCACCCCCTGTTGGTGCAGCCCTTCATTGGTGGTGGCGATGGATGGGTGGCGGCACCATGGATGCTGGGCAGCTGAATGTGAGTAGGGGTTGTGCTGTCCCCGGGCTTTGGCCCCTCCAATCCCCCTTGGTGCAGGGGTCCAGGTGCTCATCTGGGGGGGTGGCTGTTGGCATGTGGGGTGTGCCCCTGGTAATGTCACTGCCCCCAGCCCTCCCAGGGCCCGTTGGTGCGGGCGTTCCCAATTGCCCTGTCCATTCTCTCCTGCAGCTACTGTTGTCATGCTGATCGTGATCCTGCACCTGGGGGTTATGGTCCTGCAGCTGAAATGGGTGGCATGGGAAATGTGGGTGGCGGGCCAGATGTTTGATGGCATCCATGAGTGTTCCATCTGTTTGCTGGGCCCTGTGCCTGTGTCCCTCGGGGGTGTGTGTGTTCTGTTCCTTGGTGCCCCCAGCCCGTTCTAATGACTGTCCCCACTCCCTCTTTCCCCTTCAGTGCAAGCCATGATCACGGAGTGCACCCTGGAGCAGGGGGAGTTGCTGGAGCTCCTCCTGCTCATCCTGGAGTGGCTGCACTGGCTGGACCGCGTGCGGGCTGAGCGCTGGCACCGGGTGTGGGGTCGCTGGCCATATTGACTGGGATTCTGTCCTGGGCCTGCCTCTGCTGGTGCTGTTCCCCCCCTCTGTTGCCACATCCCCCTCCATGCCCTGCTGTTGCTGCTCCATGTTGCTGGTTCCCCTTCTTTTAATAAAGGCTTGTGTGTTCCTTTCCTGGTGTGTCCGTGTTGTGCTTTGCTGTGACCTCTCCCCTTGTGCGGGTGCCTCTGAGGGGCATGGGGGGTGTCGCCTGTGTTGTGTGGGTACCTTCTTCCCCTTTCTTTGCCCCCTGTGGCCTGTGTGCCCATCCCTGTGTGCTTCTGCTGCCTGCTGTGTGCGTGTGGCTCTGCCGTGGGTGTGTGTTGGGGAGGGGGCCCTGGCGCTGGGGTGGTCTGGGCTCCATGCCGAAGCTGTGTGAAGCTGACTTCTTTGTATCAGCTGTCATCCCATCTCCCTCCCACCCTGATTGCGTGGGTCCTGGCAGCTGGGGGGACGGGTCACATTGCATGGCTTTGTTTGCCCTCAGTCGGCCATGTTGTGCCATCGCTGTGCTGGGCGAGACTTCCCCGCTGGTCCCGGCCGTCCATGTACTTGCACAGGTGTTTTCCAGGTGTTTCCCGTGATGGGTGTTTGGCCGCTGGGTGTTTGCAGGCCCCTCCCCTTTCCTTCCCGCCACCCCCTGCAGCGCTGTCCGTGTAAATGTCTCCCTGCTTGGCACCACCGGGTGTTCTCTGGGTGTGCTCATCCACCCATATCTCCACCCATTGGCGCTGCTGCGCCATCCATGTAAAAAAGGCCTAAGGCTGGATTTCTGTTTATAGTGGGTGTCCAGGTTTTGGGTGGGAGAAATTGGTGGAGGGGATGTTTATTGTAATCCTGTGTGTTGGCTTCAGTATCATTGTAAAAATACTCTGTCAGCCTGCATCTTCTTTCAAATGATTTGATGTTACTCTTCATCTGGGTTCTATTGTATTCTCTAGGAGTAGGACAGAAGTTGAGTCCTTGGTTAGAAGTTTGAGTTCACTCTGTGATATACTCCCATGTTGTTATTCCAACACTTTTGGTATCTCTGGGGTTGGATCCTATGCACTGCAGAGAGAATCTTCTGAATCTTCTGTTTTGGGGAGTTTATTGTTGTACTTGTATTGGCAGGGGAGTTATATAGTATATGTAATCTATCTATCTATCTATCTATCTATCTATCTATCTATCTATCTATCTACATGGGGAGACAGGCAGGGGAAGGAAAATGGTAAAATACAAGGGTGAGGAATAAGGATCAGAAAGGTAAGGTGGTAGAGATTTATATGGGAAGATATTTAGTGCAAGCACCAGCAGATTCTGAAAATGCACCCTGACAGAGCAATAGCTAACAAAGAACCAGAGTCAAGCATCCCAGCCCTGCAATATAAAGGGTTACAGTGTCCTCCCCCAGAGCTCCCCTGATTGGTTCTGGGAGGCAGGAGGCATTGAGCAATCACAGGGTGACACAGGCAGGGACCGCGTCTATTTCTATGTTCTGTACAGCGCCAGGTACATGACCAGTGCTATAATAAATAATAAATAGATAAATAAATAATAATAATAATAATAATGAGACTTGCTTGCGCTGCTCATTTGTCAGCAATTACATCCATCGGTCCTTCCCCTCCCATCACAGGCCTGGTTCAAGAGTTCATCAACACTGTTTCTGGCTCCAAGATGCCTACTCCCTCCTCCCCTCACCACATTTCCCTACAAGAAACACCTGTCAGGCTGCTAGGCATTAACAAAATCAGTAACAACTTTCATTATCATTGTTTATTTCGTTATTATTTTTTCTCATTTTTGTTATTGCAATAGCGATAACAGAAATGACAAATTTCATTTTCGTTATTGATATAACGAAAATGACATGCACACTCTTAGGCTACCCCATTTCCCCAACATTCTAACCCCCAGCTATCCAAGGACTTTAACCCCCAGGGGACATTAACTCCCTGATTTGTTCGCCACTGGGCCAGGAGCCATCCCAGGGCTCCTTTACTCCATGCCCTTCTACTCCCATCCAGGGGACTTTCCTCACACTATTCCAGGGGAATTTAACCTCACCTAATCCAGGTGACTTTAGCTCCCAATTTCCCCCCCAGTCCAACGGGTCTCCTGCCCGCTGAGTTGAGTTCTGGCCTCCTCCTCCCCTATTAGCTGACTGTGGCAGGGCAGAGACCCTGTGGGCCACTGTCCCTTTAAGAAGGGATTGGTCCAGGTGCAAGTGCTAGCAGGGCTACAGAGCTCTGCTTAGCATGGAATTGTGCCTGATTGGGAGATTAGCTGAGTTTGGCATTGCAGGGGCCAGCCCTGGAAAGAAAGCCAAAGCTAAGAGAAAGGAAACTTCTGAAGGAGTTTACCTGACCTTGGGGGAGGGGGTCTGCTGGGCCAGAAGGAGTGTGCATGGGCCAGAGACCCTAAGACAAACTGAGTAAAATGGAGCTGTGTGTAGCTATATGGACGATGTGTATAGAGTTGTATACAGTAAAGACACCTGAGTGAGTTATAGTCTCCTGTCTAGAGTGACTTATTGGGCAGCAGCACCCTGCTGGAACTAAAGTCAGGTACCTTTCACACTGTTATAGCAGTGGAGATTGTGGGCACCCCTAATGTCTGCCGTCTTATGGTCTATGTAAAGGAAGGTGACCTTGCACAAGTGGAAGGCAGACCTGGGCATGGCAGGAGGATTTTGATCAAAGAGCACTGAGAGAGTGGAGAGTATGATGAGAAATGCAGTGTGCTCCCAGTGGGGCATAAAAGACACGGAGTCAGAAGCAGATGGGCTAGGAGGATTGTGTCCTAGATAGAGAAAAGATTAAAAATGTCGACTAGAGGAGCTCATCAGATGTGAAAACAACTGCTCAGCCTTTGGAGATGGGTTGAAGGCTTGATAAAGAAGCTCAGAGGGAGTATGCCTGAGAAGGGAACTGTGAGTAAACTGGGGATTTGTATATATGAAATAGAGAGTGTGTAAATAGTAAAGAGACTTGGAGCTAAATTTCCCAAGGAAGAGTGACTTATTGGGCAGCACCCTACTCGAGCTGACGCCTGGGATCCTTCATGCTGTTACAGTGGCCCACTCCACTTGAATGGTTTCCTTTATTCTGGGACCCAGGAGCAGCCCACCAGCTCTCCTCTATGCCATGCACCTACTCAGGTTTCTCCACTCTGATCTCTTTCTGTCTTTCTCAAGACCCTTTTATCTTTTTGTCCTTTTGCACCATAGGACATATACATAGTCCATTGAGACCCCATCCCAAAACGCCCCCTCCCCTTGGACTGGGGTAGGGCCCATACCCTCCCAGCTCTCCTAGACCCCAACCCTGGGACCCTTAACATTAGTCCCTTCATCAGTCCAGCTCACAACCTGCAAACACAACCAACAATTACCTTCATCCATTCCCAGGGTTTTCTTAATCCAAGTCCAATAAATGGTATTTCCATAAATACTAGGGTTTCTCAGTCCCATACAACTCTCAGTAAATAACCCATGGTCTACAAAATCCATATATTTTCAAGTCCCTTTTCTCCAGGGTCCCCAGTACCTCATTTTCTGAGAATCCAGCTCTTCTGCATCTTCTTGACCTGTCTGCACTGAACCACACTCTCTCCCTTGGGTCTTTGGCAAGTCCTTTGAGACCCAAGCCTGGCTTGAGCTGTTTCCTGTTCAAGCCACAGGTTGACAGTTCTCCTCCAGAGTCACAGGCCCCCCCCCATAAGTCAGGGGTGAACGCTGACACATTCTCCACCATAATACATAGCAGTTCTGTTTAACGTAGCCCTTATGTGTCCTTGCTCTCAGCTCGTAGGCTCTCTGCTCCCAACTACCTGATCCCAGTCTTGTTCCAGTCCTTGGTCTGAGGCTCAGCTCAGCATTTGAGTCCGAACTTTGCAAAGTTCTCCACTTCTCAGAGCCCAACGGGGCTGCTCTCTGCACATTACTTCTTGTTGCCTCTGGCTCAGTCTCTAGCTTGTATTCTCTAATTAATACATACATAAATTATAATTATAATAATAATAATAACAAACAACTTTATTTTATATAGCACCCCCCTGCCATGGCCCCCAGAGTGCTTTACACATAACACAACTTTTAATCCTCACAACAACCCTGTGAGTTAGGTTAGGCTGAGAGAATAATGTGACTTGGCCAAGGTCACTGAGTGAGTTTCTGGCTAAGGCGATACTTGAACCAAGGGTCCCCCCTACCTCCCAGTCCAAGTACTGCACACTTAGCCATTGCATCACACTGGCTCTCAATCTTCATGTTGCTGGGGGCAGATTCAGCATTTGAAACACTGGCCCTGTAGCTCCAGCTACAAAGGCAAGCTTCTTGGAGCATTTGCTCTGTTTCTCTGGCTTTCTCTCCTTCTCTGCAGGTTCTACTCCTTGCGGTCTGGTGCCTCACATGCCCACCACTGTCTCAGTGTGTTCTCCCTGCTGGCACTGGGCAGATCATCCACCCTACAGGTGCATCCCCCTGGCTCACCAACATCCCAGGATGACACCTGTGGCCCCAATTTCCACCTGTACATGTCTCTTAAAGGGCCCTAGCTTGTTCCCTAGTCTTAAAGGGGCCAGTACCTCATCAGGCATCTTGTTACAGTGATCAGGTTATTTGTTCAAACATTTGATGCAAAATAAATGTGTTGCTTGTTTTGCCAGGTTTTCATAAAGGAATACATACCCTCCAGGGTATTGTTTTAAATTCCATAGGATATTTTGGGAATTAGGTGTCCAGATCAATTGTGAAGTCTGTACTCACTGCTAAGGGATGTTGCAAAGGCCGTTAGCAAGCTTGGATTTTTTTTTTAAAAATGATTAATCTAAGAGGGTTCCTCAGCCCTTAAATACTTGTTTGGGTATCACCACCATCTAGCTGTAGACCTCTGAGTCCATCTGCAGAAACTCAAGCTCATTGCTTTCCCCCACATCACTGTCAATGGTGGAAAACACAACAAATGGGGGGGGGGCATGTCCATTTGTAGCCACTGGCTGTCAGGATCTGCTTAGCTTACCCTATGAGTCCCTCTGCAGTGGCAAACTCAATCTGCCACACCCAGCTGAGACTTGTAAACTTCCTAATACCCACCTCTTGATTGTCTCAGCTTGTCAGCAGCCCCTATTAGGGATGGATGAACAGATCACGGTTCGGGTTCGGCTGTTCGGTTC
>QEPC01001577.1:1082865-1111773 GCA_003113815.1 Sphenodon punctatus
GCCGGGAGTCCCCGGCACGTCTGTTGGGCTGTGACGCAGTGGCCTCGGCGGGGGATCAATGGATTGGTTTCATGACAGGGTAAATTGGCCCCGTCACGTCTGAAAATACCCTCTGACTCTGCATTTGAAGTAGCAGCACGCAAGTTGTGGTGAATATGAACGATTTTGTCTGCAGAGTAATTAATAAAAATGTCACAGCAGGCAATAGGTGACTCTGGTTCACAGCAGACACAGACCGGATTTACCAGGGCATTCACCACCTGGAACAGCTCTGCAGAATGAAATTTTGCAGATGCTATGAAAGCAGAGAAGAAAGCTTTCTTCACCTTCAACATAGCCATGGCATAGTCCTTCAAAAATGATCTATGCTGAGATTGGTTGACTTCAGCATGAGTCAGTCAAACGTCACCTGTGCTCTAACCTCCCACTTCAACCGCCTCAGATCTCCTGTGCACCAGGGGGACGTATGCTGTTGTGGCAGCAAGAACGGATGCCTGCATGAAACTGTGTCAATGGCCATGGTCAAGATGCCATTCCACAAGGCAACCAGGTCATCATCAACAGAGTAGCCAATCAAGGTCAGTTGGTAAATCCCCCATGAGAGTTCTGGAAACCAATCTATGTCCTAACTGCTGGACCATCTTTCCAGATTAGCCTGAGTAGTGTGCCAATCATGCTATTACTCTGGGTCTTTTATAAGTTTTCAGATAATAAACTATACCAGTGAAATCCATGCACATACTGACAATCTGCTAAGGTCTAATGTTCCCATTTATTAGGCTATCTGAATAGAAAAGGGCCATTAGTAAGGATAAGTCCCTCCAACTTTCCCCGTTAATAGCCATCCTTAATTCATAGGTGCCTTTTTAATCTGTGCTGAATTCCACTAGAACCTAATGAACACATGTAATAATAGTAGTAATTCAGATTGTGACTTAATTTAATCCTGCTTTAAGTTTGCCTTTAAATTGGACCCCAGTCATTAACTGATTGTAGGAGAATGAATGACAGTTAATCAATGTGTTTAATTTAACCCTATTATTTATTTGATAGTTGAATCATATGTGATGGTTTTAAATCTTTTCTTTTTCTTTTCTTTTCTTTTCCTTTCCCTTTTTCTTTTTTTTCTTTTTTGGTTACTGGAAGTAATGGGGAAAATACCTAATAAAAAGAAAACGAGAATTGATTATTGATTTAAATTCAATTTAAAATGCTCATATCTTCTATGTACACATATGTCCCCCACACAGAGACATAACTAAACATATTTAAAACCCACACAGCTAAACATTTTAGGTAGGATTTATTCTTCCTCCTGTCTTATTCCACCCCCACCCCCATTAACTCTTCCTGCTATCAGTCAAGATTCCCCACCACTTAGCACTGCATTAGCCCTAAGCATCAGGAAATCGCATTTCTTGTTGCCAAGGGTTTTAAAAGATTCTAATTCAGCAATTAAACTAGAGGCGGCGTGTGCCAGCCCTAAAGCACATTCACCCATTAATTCTGTCCCCTGGAAAAAAATGACTACCTCTTGCACTGGTCTGATAAAATGAGGGAACATGCTGATTATGTCTGTGGCTGCTATTCTTGACCCAACCAACAGTGACAGTCATCAGACTGCAGTACCTAGAGTGCTTCAAGCTGTGTAAGCTAACCCAAGACATCATTAATTCTAAACACGAGAGCTTTCATCCAGATATTGTGGTTCAGAGTGGCTTAAAAAGCAAATCCCTTTGGTGGGCTGAAATTCTCCCCATCGCTCCTATTAACTTTACAGTTACCTATTTCAAACTTCTTTCTCTAGCTAGACTAGGCTGGGAAAAAAAGAACTCCAGCATTCTTGGACTGGATTGCGCAAAAGTTCAACTATTCCTAAATTATTATAATAGGGGAGAATAAAACTATTGAGAATGTATGGTTGTTGGTTTTTTAAAGGAAGAAGAAACGTTCTGTGTATCTGGACTAATGATGACTGGTTTCCTAAGCATGCAACAATGCCCAGTGTAAGCCAATGGGAATTTAGCCTCCAAAATGGACTAGCTATATTTCTCTTCCCAGTGTACCTATTGTTATGAAATTTTGGGACCACATTTATCTGGGTCTTCTGTCATCCTACCAAATTTGGGTGAAATTGGCCTGTGGGATCAAAAGAAATAAAAGAGGAAACATACATGCGCATTGCACACATACATGTGCATTGCACGCCTCACCCCCCCAGGTGCTGGATTGGCCCCTGAGGTCATCCGGGGGCACCCCCGAGGCTTCTGGGGGGCCACACAGAAGAAGGCATTCTCGGTGGTCACACCACAGCTGTGGAACTCCCCCGACTGGCCCCTGAGCTCCCCTCGTTTCGAAGAAGTTGTAAGACCTGGCTGTTCCACCAGGCATTTGTTGGGGGAAATGGTTGATGGGTGGGGGGTTGGGAGGGTTAAGTGAGGTGGGTGGGGGGTTATTTGTTACCTCCTTTTAAAGTTGTTTAAAGTTGTTTTAAGTGCTGTTTTTATATTTTATGTGATTGTGAGTCGCCCCTAGCTGCCTGAGGCAGGAGGGGTGGGATAATAAAATTTGAAAATAAATAAATAAATAAATAAATAAAATATAGGTGATCCCACAACCCTTTCCCACATACAAAAACAGGCTAAAAGGGGGGAAACAACATGCTTAAGAGTAGGGAAGGAGCAAGTGCTACTAAGTAAGAAACCATAAAAGTAATTTGAACTCTCTGGCCAATCAGGTTCACAGCCTTGGTGTGCTTCTAGATCCCTCACTGAGCCTGGATTGTCAGGTTGCAGTCTGAAAAGGCTGCAGCCTTTTCTTTAAGACTCAGATCTGGCCACTGTCATCCATGCTTTCATCACCTCGAGGCTAGATTACTGCAATGCACTCTATGTGAGGCTTCCCTTGATGGCTGTTCAGAGGCTGCGAAGGGTTCAGAATGCAGTGTTTTGGCTCCTTTCAGGGACGAGTTGCTGGAAGCACATTACACCTGTGCTCCAAAGTCTGAAGTGGCTGTCTATAGCACTCCGGGCACAATTAAAAGAGCTGTTTTTGACCTATAAAGCCCTACATGGTCCNCGCCCCTAGCTGCCTGAGGCAGGAGGGGTGGGATAATAAAATTTGAAAATAAATAAATAAATAAATAAATAAAATATAGGTGATCCCACAACCCTTTCCCACATACAAAAACAGGCTAAAAGGGGGGAAACAACATGCTTAAGAGTAGGGAAGGAGCAAGTGCTACTAAGTAAGAAACCATAAAAGTAATTTGAACTCTCTGGCCAATCAGGTTCACAGCCTTGGTGTGCTTCTAGATCCCTCACTGAGCCTGGATTGTCAGGTTGCAGTCTGAAAAGGCTGCAGCCTTTTCTTTAAGACTCAGATCTGGCCACTGTCATCCATGCTTTCATCACCTCGAGGCTAGATTACTGCAATGCACTCTATGTGAGGCTTCCCTTGATGGCTGTTCAGAGGCTGCGAAGGGTTCAGAATGCAGTGTTTTGGCTCCTTTCAGGGACGAGTTGCTGGAAGCACATTACACCTGTGCTCCAAAGTCTGAAGTGGCTGTCTATAGCACTCCGGGCACAATTAAAAGAGCTGTTTTTGACCTATAAAGCCCTACATGGTCCAGGTCCCATATATCTTAAGAGACTGCCTGTCCTACCATATTCCATAGTGGCACCTATGGTCGGCTGGGGGTATCTTCTTTCAGGTTTAATCTGTTACCCTTTTCCATAGGACAGAAGTGTGCAGGAGGGTGTTCTTGGCTGCTGCCACAGTTTTATGGAATTCCCTTCTCCAGGAGGTTTGCTTGTGCCCAAGCCTGAGCATCTTCCAGAGGCAGTGAAAAACCTTTTTATTTGGAAGAGCATTTGGCAGACAGGGATGATAGTTGGTTGGGTTATCAGGTGGGGTTTTGTGAAGGGTAGGAATTTTCAGGGGAGGGAGGGAGTGTTTGGCAGGCAAGGATGACGGTTGGGTTATCAGGTAGGGTTGTGTGAAGGGTAGGAATTTTGAGGGGAGGGAGTGTTTGGTGGGCAGGGATGACAGTTGGTTGGGTTATCGGGTAGGGGTGTGTGAAGGGTAGGAATTTTGAGGGGAGTGAGTGAGTGCTTTATTCTATAGATTTTTACTGTTGTTTTATTATTGTAAGATGCCCTGAGCCCTTGTGGGATGGGCAGTGTATAAATTAGAAATAAATAAATAAATAAATAAATAAATAAATAAATAAAATCAAACATGTAAGAGCACAGGCATGTAATAAAGTAGAACAAAATTGTTTATGGGGTGGTGATATATTATAAAGCCTAATATCAAAACCCGAGGAAAGTCAACAGATAGACTTCACACAATATTGTCGTTATGACTCACTGGTGGCTCTTGTACACAATCTCCAGGCTTGTAGTGAAGGAATGAAGGGACCATTGGTGTACTTACCTCTACACCCCTGTAATTTTTTGTTGTCCCTCCACCCGCTGTTAAATTTTTTGATTGACTAAAGGTTTGTTTGTTATACACACACACTTGATATACATAGAATATGAATATGTATATATAAAGTAAGAATAACCTTTTCTAGAATTAGAATATATTCATATTTAAGTGTCTTACTGGGAGAAGAGCTCTTTTGAAACCCTGGCCCCAACAGTGGGGTTTGAGTGCTTGAAAATATGGTCTTTGGCTGCTTCAAAATCTTAGTCTTCAGGCCTTAACCTTTCCCATTGTATACAAATGGAGCAGGATCAAGCTTTTAATGTAGAAATAACTGACTAATGACACACAGGTGCCTTAAAATAGGATTATAGAACTGAACAAACGGAAGGGAGGGACCTCATGGATCATCTGGTGCAACTGTATTCACTGAGGTAGGATTTACTTCCAGGGATATGCGAACAGAACGCGGTTCAGATGTTCGGCTGTTCGGTCGTTCGGTTCGAAAACCGAGTTCAGATTCGGTTGTTCAGTTTGGCGGAATTTGGTTTGGCTGAACATTGCAGAATATTCAAAATAGCGCTATCGGTACCGATATTGATTCCGAATTCGAAGATATTTTTTCGGTATTGGTATCATTTGGTCCTGAGACCACCCCTGGTCTCCATCCCTGGTGCCAGGAAGTCTGCTCCTCAGCTGCCTCCCCCTTCCAGTCACATTTTTCCCACCCGAATGGGCCTTCCATTCATGTTTTTCCCACCCTGAACTCATCCGAACTCACCCGAACATGACTGAAATGGTTAGTCATTTTTGAGTTTGGTTCGGACATTTGGTTCGGTTGTCCGAACAGACCGAGTTCGGTCCAAGCTCCGAACATCCAAATCGCATTTGCACATCCCTATTTACTACATCTATGCCATGCCTAATAGATGGTTATTCAGCCTTGTTTTAAATATTGGCAGAGGGTAATTGTCCTGAAGCACTCACTTGACACAAGAGAATTAGGAATAAAATACTTGTTTACTAAGCAATTATAAAGGAGATTATATAAACACTGAGGAGGTATGAGAGCTACTTCCTTTTTCCTTTTATTACAGAGAGAGAGAGAGAGAGAGAGAGAGAGAGAGAGAGAGAGATGGAGAGTTAACAACATCTTAGGTTGCTAGGCAACCACAGACTCCTCTCCCCCCCCCCATCCCTGGAACCCTGATGAATACAGGAGCTATAGAAATTAACCCTTTTATATCATAGGTGGGGATGATCTTAGGCTGTCGCACATCCAACATCCCTTTTTGATAGCTGACGGATCATTCCCCAAGGTTCTAGGGATGGGCGAACAGAACGGAGTTCAGAAATTCGGTTCGGTTCAGTTCAGTTTGAAATTTGAGTTCGGAAATTCGGTTTGGTTCGGTTTGAAATTTGAGTTCGGTTCTGTTTCAAATTTGAGTTTGGTTCGGAAGTTCGGTTCGGTCAACCGAACAGACTGAGTTTGGTCCGAATTCCGAACTTCCGAACTGTGTTTGCCCATCCCTACAAGGTTCATCTTCTCTGTAAGTTCACGGTGACGAATCTTGGCCAGTGGTTTAGTCAGTATGTCCGCTATCATGTTCTCTGTTGGACAGTATTGAAGTTCTATGGTGCCCTTCTCTTGTAGGTCTCTCAGTAGGTGGTGTTTCACGTCGATGTGCTTGGTACGGAAGTTCACTTTCTCTGTTTGCGCCAACTTTATGCACCCCTGGTTGTCTTCCAGTATTAGGATGGGTTTGTGCATGTCAGTTCCTATATCTACTAGTAATTGAAGGAGCCAAACTGCTTCTTGACATGCTTGCACTGCAGCAATGTATTCAGCTTCTGTGGATGAGAGTGCTACAGTCCATTGCTTTTTGCTGGTCCAACTGATAGTCCCTCCCTCAAGTTGAAACAGGTGTCCCGTACTAGACTTTTGGTCCGCTGTGTCTCCTGCCCAGTCTATGTCTACATAGCCAATTAGCTTTGGGCTTGAGGTTGCAGGTAGTCTCAGTTTCATGTCAATTGTCCCTTTATGGTAGTATATTATTCTTTTCACAGCATTCCAGTCACATTGGTTTGGTGCTGCAACCTTTCTGCACAGGATGCCAACTGCAGCTGAGATGTCTGGTCTTGTTACTGTGGCTATATACAATATCTTCCCAATGGCCTCTCGGTATTGATAGTTACTTGTCAATTGAAGTTGGTTCTCAATGTTATCTCCCTTGAGATAGTCCACTTCTGTGTGTGTTCTCACTTCCTTGGCTTCCTCCATTCCGAAGTAGTTTAGCATTTGGCTGATTTTGTTTCTTTGGTTGAGTAGAAAGCTTCCATCTTCCTCCCTCTTTATTTGGATTCCAAGGTAATGTGTGATCTCCCCTAGATCTTTACTGGTGACATCGTTGCTATCATCCTTCTGTTCATAGCAGATTAGTACATCAGCTACGTAGATCAAGACATAAACTCGTCTTCTTCTGTCTTTTATTTTGGTATACAGGCATGGGTCTGCCTTAATTCTTGTAAAACCTGTTCTGTGAGGACTAAGTTAACCTTTTCGTTCCAGGCTCTGGCTGCTTGCTTAAGTCCATAGATGTTCTTTTGGAGCTTGCATACCAGGTCTGCCTCTTCTGGATCTTTAAATCCTGGTGGTTGCTCCATGTACAGTTCCTCATTGATGTCTCCATACAGGAAAGCTGTTTTTACATCCAGGTGTTGGACTTACATTTTTTTATTCGCTGCAATGCATAGGAGTGCCCATATAGTTGTGTGCTTCACAACAGGAGCAAATGTTTCATCATAGTCTTGACCAAATTTTTGTGAGTACCCTTTAGCTACCAATCTGACCTTGTAGTGATCCACTTCTCCACTGGAGTTGTATTTTACTTTAAATGTCCATTTGCACCCGATTGTCTTGACATGAAACTCGAGGTAGTTGGGTAAGTATCCAGGTTCCATTTTTTGGAAGGGATCCCATTTCCTCTTCTGTAACTTTCCTCCACTTCGTTGCCTCATCTGTAGGTAGCCTTTCTACCTTGCCAGGTAGAAGGTTCCCATATTTTGTGAGTTTTCACCATGTATGTTGTTTGACCTGACCTTCGGGGTTCATGTTCCGCTTCTTGTTCTACTAGTTCAGGGTCGTCGGCTTGGTGGAGAAAGTTTTCTTCTTCATCTCTGATTAGCTGGCTTTCAGTGCTGTCTTGACTTTTGTCTGCCAATATGTCTACAATCACGTCTCTCTCTAGTTTTACTGTTACCATGACATTTGGTCGGTGCATCTCGTCAAAATGTACACTGTGGCTCACCATTACCTTGCATATCTTGGGGTTTAAGACTCTGTAGCCTTTGCTCTTTTCTCTGTATCCCACCATCACACATTCTGTGGCTCTGTTGCTTAGCTTTGAGTGCTTCTCACTTGGAATGTATGCATAGGCATTGCAGCCAAATACTCTCAGGTGGCCTAGGCTGGGTTTTGTGCCATGCCATAACTCGTAGGGTCACCTCTGTGTCTTTTGTTGGTAGACGATTCTGTAGGTAGGTAGCTGTCATCAGTGCTTCAGCCCATAATTTGTTATATAGGCTGGCATCTGTTAACATGCTTCTTGCCATCTCCACTAGAGAACAGTTCTTCCTTTCCACTACTCCATTTTGTTCTGGGGTGTAGGGTACAGTGGTTAGGTGCTCAATGCCCTGTTCCTTTAAGTATGCTTGTACTTCTTTGCTTATGTACTCTCCTCCATTGTTGGTTTGGAAGATTGTGGGTCTACATTGGAACTTGTTACTCACTGCAGCTACGTATTCCATGAGTTTTCCCAGCATCTCACTCTTGTACTTCATGAGGAATGTTTTGATGTGCCTGGAATGGTCATCAATGAATGTTATGAAGTATCATTTCCTAGCAGGTGTTGCTGTCTTCATTGGTCCACACAATGGTTCATTGGTCCACACTGTGGATCAGTTTTAGTAGAAGGTTTTCCCAACTGTGGCTAACTTTGGGTATCGTGGTGCGAGTTGCTTTTGCCTTAATGCAGCATATGCACTTCATCTGTGTGGCACAGGTGGATGTCTCTATGTCTGTTGCCAGGTTCTGGTTTGCAAGGCATTTTATTGCCTCTGGGTCTCTGTGTCCTAATCATCGGTGCCACATGTGAATGCACTTTTTCTGGTGGTGGGGTTGAGTAACTGCTTTAACTTCCTCGGTTCCACTTAGGAGTGTGTACAGATGACCTTCTGCTACTCCTTCAACAAGGATTTCTACCCTGTTTCATATTGAGCACATCTTTCGGCAGAAGTGCACAGTGAGGCCGTTGTTAGTCAGGTGCTTGACAGAAAATAGGCTCCCCTTAAGTTCTGGTACATACAGAACATCCTTTACTGGGATCTTGCGTCTTTCTCCATGGGTTGTGGCACAATTTAGGGTCCCATATCTGATTCCCTCTACAGGTATGCTGCCTCCATCTGCAAAGAAAACTTTGTCTTTTATGCTTTGGTCCAATGGGTTGAAGAATTCTCTGTTGCTCATCATATGGCTAGTAGCCCCAGAGTCTACATACCAACCCGATGTACAACCTCTTTCAGTGACCTTAAAGCATCCTCTCCATGATGCATGGGCACCCCCTTTTTCAGTCTTACTTGTGGTTGTCTTCGCTAAATCTTTTGCCCCTGTCACCATCCTCTTGCGTTGCTCAACTTTCCAAATTGAGCAGTATTTCTTTAGGTGCCCAGGCTTCTTACAACGAAAACATACTTTGGGTTCAGTCTTTCATTGAACACCTTCTCCTACTTTAAGGGCTGTCTCATCTCTGCTAGTCTCCTTGCCTACCCTGGTTTCCCTTCTACGATGGTATTCATCCATCAGTTTCTCTTTCACAAACTCCAGTATCAGTTCTGATTCTGGTCTGGTTTCAAGGGCATTGATCAGGGCCCCATAGGGCTCAAGAAGGCTGCATAGCAGCAAGGCGGTTATATGGTTGTCTTTCATTTCCTCTCCCATGCCTCTCAGCTGCTCTACAATTTCAAGAATTGAGTTTATATGGGCATGCATGTCCTGGTACTTCTGTAGTCTAATCCCATATAGTTTATGCAGTAGGTATAGCTTATTGTTTAGATTTGCCCACTCATGCAGTCTTTGAAACACAGCCCACATACCTTTGGCTGTGTTTTCTCTTCATATGTGAATGAGTGGATTATCTTCCACAAGTAAGCTTATCGCTGCCTTAGCTTGCCTGTCTTTTCTGTCCCATTCCTCTCCATTCTGTACTGGTCTTTCTGTGTTGAGTACTTCCCACAGGTCATCTTTAGAGAGGAGCATCTGTACCTTGAACTTCCATAGCTGGTAGTTGCTGTTGTTCAGTTTGGCTGTGCCTAATTTGTAATCTAAGCTTCCCACCATGGTCTTTTTCCACTCCAGCAGATTCAGAGAGCTTCAGGGTTGAATTGAAGCGGCAGGCCAGTCTGGGCCCATAACCTATTGGCAGAGGGTATTTGGCCTGAAGCACTCACTTGACACAACAGAATTAGGAATAAAATACTTGTTTACTAGGCAATTATAAAGGAGATTATAAACATTGAGGAGGTATGCGAGTGACTTCATTTTTCCTTTTCTTACAGAGAGAGAGAGTTAACAGCATCTTAGGTTGCTAGGCAACCAAAGCCTTCCTCCCCCCCCCCCTTCCTTTGAACCCTCATGAATACAGAAGATATAGAAATTAACCCTTCCTGGTCCTGGGTCCTCTCAGCCTGGGGGTTTTCTATGACACCCAGCCATGGCTGCCCATCATGGTGGGGATGTCTGGGGATGGTGGCAGGATGGGGGTGTAGCCGAGTGGCTACACATCACTCCCAGTCCGCCCTCCTTAGCTGGGAAGCTCACCCAGCCTGGGGAAGTCTTTATCCTCCCCCGGGTGGGACAGATGTCCTTGTGATATCTGTTAATTCCACAATTGTTCTCCATCTCCTTTGTCATCATCACCTTCACCAACTATCTTCAGTTGAAGGTTTGGTGACATGATGAATCATCTCTCTCCACATTTGCCTATCCATTACAAATCTCTTTCGTTATTAATTCCACCCATTCTTTATGTCCTTCATCCATGACCTTTTTGGCCTTTTCCTCTCCCTTTTTCCTTTCATACATTCTTGAATGACTGATTTTTCTTGGCAATCACTGACTTTTCTGGTCATGTGGCAGAAAAAAAATAACTTTCTTCTTCTAACTGTGCTGACAAGATCCCTTGTCATCAATCTTTTCCATGACCCAGTCATTACACATTTTTGTTATCCATGGAGTTTTCACTATTTTCTGACAATGCTTCATTTTAAATGCTTTTAGTTTTTGAATCTCTCTCTTTTTCAAAGTTCAACTGTCTTAGCCATAATGTTTTTGGCCACACAATTGGATTCAAAAGTTTATTTTTGTTGTCAAACTGACCTCCCTCTTCTTCTAGAACCTTGATACTTCTGCTAGGGTATCTTCTTTGTAGTGGCCTTTTAAATACTTGAAAGCTGTTATTGTCTCATTCTCCACCTGTTGTTCTCCTTTTCACTATGCTAAACACACCAGGTTTTTTCAGCCTTTCCCCTTTATACCTGCACCATATAGCTGTATCATGTTTTGGTAATGCCTCTAGCAAATATTTCGACACCAGATGGACTCAGACATTCCTGGTTTTGATGATTTTTCAAAATGGAAGGGATTTGTATTTGTTGTAACCCTGCAGTTTAATGATGTTATTAGCATGTTCTCAAAATTCCCATCCATTTATCGGCAGCAAAAAACCTAAGTTGTTTTCCCCTCTTGTTTTGCTTTATTTTATTACATAACCCTTACTGGTATAGGCTGTGGCTACATTGAGACCTTCTCCTGGAACCTTGCCCTGATGGTTGGGGATCCTGCCATCATGTCTTAAGTCGTTGGGCAATCAGACCTTTCCTGTGCTGAGCCCCTCAGCGTGGAGCTCACTCCCTCCAGATAATTGTCTTTTTCTCCCTTCTCCCTTTCAAAAAGCACCTGAAGACATTTATTCTCTGGGTGCCTTTAGAGGATACACTGTTGGTTCCCCTTAATGCATTTTCCCCTCCCTCTTTCCCTTTCTCTTTTGAACTGTTTTAAATGGAATTTTGGTTTTTTTTAAAGGAGGCTATAATAGGTCCAGGCTTATGGACACTTACGGACACACTATAATAGGTGCAGGCTATAATAGGTGCAGACTTATGGACACTGGGGTCCATAAGCCTGGGGGCCCCATGCACATGGAGGATACATATGCACACTGGGGTGGGAGTGTCAATTCCATTTTCTCCACCAGGTCCCATTCCCACCTAGCTATGCCCTTGGTTGTTTTATTGTATTTCATTTGATTAATCCTGTGAAGTTCCATACACACCATTAAGCGAGGGGGAGGGGAGGCTATATAAATAAAAATTATTAAATAGTTAAATTAGTTATTCAGTGGAACTAAACCTTACTCTTATATCCTCTCACTTAGTAGTTGCCAATCTCTTTCTGACTTGAGAATTAGCGGAAACAAGAAAACAATTCCCTCTCGTTCCTCTTAGCAGAGGACTAGATCTCCAGTCTCCTGAAGCTCAGCATAACACAGTTTGTACTTGACAGTATTACTATTCAGAAATCAGCATTGCTTCCAAATTGTCAAATGTGCAAGGTCAAACACTGAAGAGAGCTCGTGTTGCCTAAATCATCCCTTTGATGTGTAGACCTTTCTCTGTGACTCTTGTCTTTTGGGGGAAGCTGCCATGTCCACAGAAGGTCAAGTACATCCTTTCAAGGGCCCTTTTCACACAAACACTCTAACGCTGATACAGTGGGTGTTACATTGTATTATACATGTTGCAGGGCTGCAGGTGTGCTCTATGGGTGCCCTGCAACATGTATAATAAAATGTAACACCCATTTATCAGAGTGTCTGTGTGAAAAACGCTGAGTAGTGCTGAATCTAAATAATCTGATCCCAAATCAATGGGAAAACCCAGCATGTCAGGAATGTTGCCGAATGGTTCAGTACAACTTTCCAGTCTGGGATGTGTTTCATGATTCCATTGCTTTTGGGATTGCAGGTGGTGATTTGTTTTACCATTTATCTCTATAATCTTCTGTCACTTTCCACCAACTTCTGTGTCTTTTTCATAGTTTTGTGTTGCGGTGTGGTGTCATTGCCTTCCCAGCTCCTGACCCCATGCCCTTTTCACCTTCAAGGAGATGGGGAGAGGGAGTCAGCACTCTTGTGCCTGCTTCATCTGGTCTGTCTGTACTGTATTGTACGGAACCTGCCAGCATGTAGTGAAAGTACCAAAAAGCACTGAAGGTTCCTACAAAAGGTATTGAATGTGATAAAAATTCAATAAGTTTTCACATCATGCAAGGAGGTGGCAAATCAGCTGTTTTAGTTGTAAAAGTCATTCACTGTCAATCATCATTTCAGTTCAACTTCCAAACATCCATAGACTGAATTCTTTGTACTTCTCTAACTAGTTTCCAAAAACTAAACTGTTCAGTAGTGTGAGGTGTTCACCAGTTTCTCGTCTGTTTTTAGATATTGTTGTTAAGGGGAATCCTGAATGTTGACATAAAAACAGTAGCCTTTAACAGTTGGATTTTTTTCCAGCTTCATACTGTAGAAAGGACAGCAATAATGAATCCTGCCAAACTTTTCAGATTGCCATTTGTTAGTCATGTCATTTTCATACTGTCATATAAACGTTCGACAGAGCTCCAGTGAAAGTTACCTCTTTGAACACAGTGATGTGTGCTGACAGAAGAGTGCAATCAATGGAGAGAAAAAAAGTTCTATAATACTCAGAGATAAGAGCATCATTTCTGTCTCACCAGCCATCTCCAAAGTAATAAGAAAATCATGGGAATCACAGATTTTAGGCCAATTTCATGGGGTTCAGGGTTTCACACCACTTCATCAAGTCCACCACACAGTTGAAGCCACACCATTTTAGAGCTAGGGAGCTGAGGATGAGAGAAAATTATTTGTCTAAAACCACCCAAAGAGACCTGGATTCAAACTCAGAACTTTTAGTTCCAAGTTCAACTTACTGGCCACTGAATCTCACTGGCCCCATCTCCCTGCAGCCCACTTAAATAATTAAAACTGTGCATAACCAAACAGACATGTAAGAGGTGTTAATTGCACAGCAGTGCTTTTCCCCTACTGACTCTAGTAACTATTAGAGACATACACATAAAACAGACAGAATAGTATCAGCTTAACCTAAATGCCAAGTGCTTTATTTATCAACTGTACAGGGAAAATATTTTCTAATTTACATGCATTTCATTATGTCTTTGTCTGAATATTTCCAACTCAGTGGTATAACGGTTAAAGAAACACAATATAAGGTGCTTGCATCTGGAATCTGCACAAACACTCATACACCTGGGCACACGTACCATAGTGCACATCATTACTAATTCCTCAATTTCTAATGTAAATGCATTTTGAAGGTTTAGTATTGTTGCACATGATTTCATGTGCCTAGATCTGAAAATCATTGCCTTGAACTTTTACATAAAAACTGTTGCTGGTGTAGTCAGTTTCACAGTGACATGATAAATAGTAGAGGTGAAACAAATGCAGTTTTATATTTGCAGATCTTAATTGCATTCTTGGATAGCCCTCTGAATAGTGAAATCATATCCACAACTGAAATGGATATTTGAGTAGTCATTTATTCACATATTCTGGGTCAGTTATCCATCATTTTGGTAATTTGGTTACTTAATTTTGCATGCGTATGAACGATAGTACTAATACCATAGAAATAAAGAAACTGAAATATTGAAATAACCAAACCAAAGCGAGAAATAAATTAAAAATCAAAGCAGAATAACTGAAATGGAAAAAGCAGGAAAAGAAAAGAGGTTAGTATCAGAACTGGATCTAGCAGGAAAATTTGATGCATGCAAAATGCACAGTGGATCTTTGCCGATGCACCGAAGGAGACAGGATGATTTGCTGGGTTTTAAACGGCCGCACTCTTTATTTAACAATTAACCTACAAATTCAGGTGGGGGTAAATCGCCTAGTGCGATGCGGGTCCAGTACTTTAACATTACCAAAAAACAGTACCCAAAAACCTGAACCAGGGGTGGCTTCGATGTACCCTCGAATGCCCCCCCAATGACGATCACACGTCTCCCCTCCAAGCGGCGCCACAGGCCGTGAGGGGATACCTTACTTGTGAGTAAGGAGAATGATGCCTGCCGACGGGGGGCCATACTTGCCCCTACCGCCGTCGCACGACACCCCTCCCAGGGAGGCTGCCCAGCCGCTTGCCTTCCCCTGCTTTCCGGCAGGTGGGCCTCCCCATCTCTTACAGAGATGACTCCTAATTATGCCCCCTCTACCTACTCTAACTCACAGTACTGGACCCCTGCAAGAGTGCGACAATAATAACGAGCACAACAACACCCCTAAGAACTAAGGGGTAAGATTAGCCAAATTTCCTGCACTGCGAGGAAGGCGAAAAATGGAAAACCCTTATTCAGGCCTGATTGGGTTAAACGTAAAAATTCCTTCCTGGCCCCTGAATCGGCGGCCGGCGATTCCCACAGTGTACAGGGAGGGCGGGGTGGGTGCCGTTCTTTGCAGCTCCTGGGGCTGTAATGGAGCCCGAGCGGTGTCTCACTGCTTGTGATCCCCGCCCTGGGCGGGGTCACGTGCGTCCCTGCAGCCAATGGGAGGCTCAGCCTGGCCCTGATGCAACCAGGCTGCCTCCCCTTCTTCTGGTGCGCCGCTGTTTTTCCCCACCGCGGAGAGCCGCATCAGCCTCCGACGGCGGGAAAAAACCTTAACCCCATCCGTCCTGCCCCCTCTCTAGGCGGGCGTGGCAAAGGGCCTCTCGCCCCCAACCCCCGTGGGGGAGGGGGCGGACATAATTGTTTCATCTCTAGTAAACATAAAGTTAGGCATCTAAATCCTTATATGGAAGTCAGTATCACTCCATCAATTTCAATAAACAAAGCCAATTTATACTAACTGAGTAGGTGGTCCACTCTTGGCTCCCCTTTCCCTTTGCATACAGGACAAATTCCTTCTCTTTATCTTCAAGGCTCTTCATGCACAAATTCCTTCTCTTTATCTTCAAGGCGCTTCATGCACAAATTCCTTCTCTTTATCTTCAAGGCTCTTCATGGCTTTACTACTCCCAGTCTTTCTGCTCTCATTTCCAGCCACATTCCCATCCAGGAAATTCAATCTTCCTCTGCCACTATCCTCATCCACCCAAGTTTTCTGCTCCTCAAATTGTCTTCATCCCTTCTCCCATGTTATCTCCATAAACCTCCATCTCTGAAAACATTTGTTCTGTTCTCTGCCTCTCATCCTTTAAATCCCCCTTGAAAATATATCTCTTCCCTCAAGATTTCCCTAATTCCTCATTCCCACAGTCTAGAGCTGGAATAAGTACCTGCAAAAATGGGTATACCTCTAGAATTTACAGTACCTGTATCGACCTGAAAATTGAAGGTACTGATTGGTACCCAATTATTGCCCAATCTGGGTACCCAGTGTCCCAGAATGTCGACTTCTGATCCCAGACTGTCGACTTCTGGTTCCAAAGTTTTGGGTTTCCAGCCTGATTTACTGATCGGTAACTGGGAAATCAGTAAATTGGTAATGGAAATTACTGATTGTTCGAGTGATTGGCTAGCTTGCCAGGCATCTGACACAGTGCCCCAAAATGTGGTTATTTCCTGTGGGCACTAAATTTGCTACCTGTTTCAGGCCTACCACAAATAGCTTACTGATGTTCCCTCTGTTTTCCTTCACTTCAGGGAGCTACAGGAACAGGAACTCTAAGTCCCCTTCTCCTCTGTGGAGCTGAGATGAGAACAAGTGTTCCCGAACTAAAGGGTAGGGATGTGTGAACACAGTTCGGACGTTTGGAATTCAGCCCAAACTCAAGCAGTTTGGACGCCCAAACCGAACGTCCGAACTGAACGCCAGAACCCCCAAACACTTCGCCTGTGTTTGGATGAGTTCGGGCGCGTTTGGGCAGGAAAAACCTGGCTGTTAGGCACAGGGAGGGGGGCAGCTGAGGAGCAGACTTCCTGGCCCCAGGGGTGGAGAGAGGCTTTGACTAGCAGCCAGCCTGCCCAATCACCATCCCTCTTTTCCTCAGACCACTGGCTTGACAGTCTGCGATTGGCCACGGGCTAGGTTGCATAGAGCCAATTGTGCTTGTGGTAAGACAGGCGCAGCAAATTACAAAAGTCATTGCCCTCCCCCCTTCCATATCATTCTGAGCTAGCCACTCATCTTGTCAGCAGGTGTTTTCAGAACTCGCCCTCTCCCAGCAGTTTGTGTTCTTCTCAATCCATTGCCACCCTCCCCCTATTTTACCCATTTCCACACATTTACCTCCATAGTTTCATTTATTTAGATTAGATTAGATAGATTTAGGTGTTATTTTTAGGTGTTATACCCAGCATCAAGAAGCAGCCACTCCAGCCCCAGGTCCCACCATCAGGGTTCTGGGGCCTACGTTTCAGGCAGGGAGGGCTATCCATCCATGTCATCCAGAAACTGCCATTCCAGCCCCAGGACCCACTGTCAGGGTTCTGGGGTAATCATCCCACTCACAGGGAGCTGTCATGCCACTGCATCAAGAAACAGCCAGTCACTTCATCCCCAGGACACACCCTCAGGGTTCTGGGGCCTACTTTCCAGGCAGGGAGGGTTGTCCATCCACTGCATCAAGTAACAGCCACTCCATCGCCAGGACCCACCATCAGTGTTCTGGAGTCGACATCCCACTCACGGGAGATGTCATTCCACGGCATCTAGAAGCAGCTAGCCACTCCAGCCTCAGGACCCACCCTCAGTGCTCTGGGGCCTACATTCCTGGCAGGGAGGGCTGTTCATCCACATCATCCAGAAGCTGCCACTCCTGTCCCAGGACCCACCATCAGGATTTTTGGGCCACCATTCCACTCACAGAAAGCCATCGTTCCACTGCATCAAGTAAGTCACTCCAGCCCCAGGACCCACCTTCAGGGTTCTGGAACCTACATTCCAGGCAGGGAGGGTTGTCATACCACTGCATCTAGAAGCTGCCACTCTAGTCCCAGGACCCACCATCAGGGTTCTGAGGCTGTCATTCCATTCACAGAGAGTCATCATTCCCAAGACCCATCCTCAGGGTTCTGGGGTCTGCATTACAGGCAGGGAGGGCTGTCCATCGCATCATCCAGAAGCTGCCACTGCAGTCCCAGGACCCACCCTCAGGGTTCTGGGGCTGTAATTCTGCTCACAGGGAGCTACCATTTCACCGCATCAAGAAACAGCCAGCCACTCCAGCCCCAGGACCCACCGTCAGGGTTCTGGGGCCTACGTTCCAGGCAGGGAGAACTGTCATTCCACTTCACAGTCTGCCAATGCTCAACCACTCCCAGCCACCCTATGTTCCAGGCAGGGAGTGATGTCATTCCACTTCATCCAGAAGCTGCCATTCAAGTCCCAGCACCCACCATCAGGATTCTAGGGCCTATGTTCCAGGAAGGGAGGACTGTGCATCCATGTCATCCAGAAGCTGCCACTCTCATCCCAGGACCCACCATCAGGGTTCTGGGGCCATCATTCAGATAACAGGGAGTCGTCATTCCACCGCATCAAGAAACATCCAGCTGCTCCAGCTCCAGGACCCACCATCAGGGTTCTGGGGACCTATGTTCCAGGCAGGGAGGACTGTTGTTCCTCTTCACTGTCTGCCAATGCTCCACCGATCCACTCCAGCCTATGTTCCAGGCAGGGACGACTGTCATTCCACTTCATCCAGAAACTGCCATGCCAGTCCCAGGACCCACCATCAGGGTTCTGGGGCCTACATTCCAGGAAGGGAGGGCTATCCATCCACGTCATCCAGAAGCTGCCACTCTAGTCCCAGGACCCACCATCAGGGTTCTGGGGCCATCATTCGGCTGACAGGGAGCTGTCATTCCACCGCATCAAGAAACAGCCAGTCACTCCAGCTCCAGGACACACCATCACGGTTCTGGGGCCTACGTTCCAGGCAGGGAGGGCTGTTGTTCCTCTTCACTGTCTGCCAATGCTCCACCAATGCCAGCCAGCCTGCAACACCTGGCCAAGTAGGGGTGCCAGACACCGAGCCTTGGCCGGGCCTCTGCCACTGCTCCACCGATGCCAGCCATCCTGCAATGCCCAGCCAAGTAGGGGTGCCAGCCGCAGTTACTGTGCCTTGCCAATCCATTGTTTGCTGCTGCTTCTGCTGGTACTGCATGTCAGTCATTTGCTCCTCCCTTTTCTAGATGGGCATAGATCAGATGATTGCGCCAGTGGGCGGGGGCCGGGTATCCCAAGATTCACCACCAGGTAAGACTTGCCCAATTTGCAGTAGAACTTCTTGAGATGAGTCTAGTACAATGCCAGCCTGCAACGTCTGGTCAAGTATGGGTGCCAGCCACCAAACCCTGCCTGGGCCTCTGCTACTGCTCCACTTATGCCTTTCAGACTGCAACGCCATGCCCATGCTGCTGTTGCTGCTGCTGCCACCGCTGGGTCTCAGACGGCCAGCCATGCCCCCATGGGCAAGCCGGGGATCAAGTGCTGATCCTACCTGCCCGGGCAACCCAGGGTTCCAAGCCCCAAACCTCTCTGGTCTATGCTGCTGCTCTCTCCAACAGCCTGCCATGCCCCCACAGGCACCTATAGAGCACCCCAAGCCTCTGCTATGGCCGAACTTTCTGAATATTTGGGGGGTCCAAACTCCACAGGACCGAACCCATAAACCCGAACTAAGTTTTTAGTCTGAATGTCCAAATGTCTGAACATCCAAACTCCAGTCTGTTCACACATCTGGGCCCTCATACCTTGGAGACTACCACACCTTCCCTGCAGTCTGCTGGGGGAACCTTCCTGGAGGTTCCCTGTGTTAAACAGGGGGACACAATGGAGAGGGTGTTCTCGGTGGCCAAGCCATGGCTTTGGAACTGCCTCTCAGAGGAAGATCGCCTGGCCCTGGGTCTGATGGCTTTTCGCCCAGCCTGTAAGACCTGGCTGTTCGCCCAGGCATTCAGAAGGGAGGGTGGGAGGGGAGGGGAGGGAAGGGAGGGGGGGAATTTTTGGGATCGGGGTGGGGGTGGGTAGTTTTAATTGCTTATAATTGATGATGTTTTATGTATTTAATATTGTTTTATTTGTCGTGAGCCGCCCCGGAATGCCATAGGCATGAGGGGGCGACCAATACATATAAATAAATAAATAAATAAATAAAGGGAAATACCAACCTTTTAGGAGTGCTTGTTAACATCATCTGTATTTCATCGGTTTCTGGTGATTTCATGATTTTGACATTTTATCCATCATTTTGGTCAGTTCCCTGGACTTTAATCACTTCCTGGGACACTTGTCACTTTCTGGGAATTTTATGGCAGTTTTACAGAACTTTTATGACAATTTCCAGTACTTTCCCTGTGCTTAGCTGGCAAATTTTCATCTCAACAACCCCCTGGGGTATGCACGGGGCACACATGGGGTTTGGGACTAGCCTGTAGGAGCCCCATTCAACTTGTGAAAAATAATGGGAAATGGCAAAAACAGCAGGAAAGCCACTTGGGCCACTTTCAGAGATCCCCCCCGTGCATATTTGTGCTGGGGGGGGGAATGTGCAGGCCAAATATGCACGGGAATTGACCGGTCCAAAAGTCCCCACCCCCTTGTGGCTTTGGCATCTTTTTGGAACAGCTGATCCCTGCACTTTTTGGACTGTGCATTCCCCCTCCACCCAGCCCAAATATTTACCAAGGGGAGGGGTGGGGCATGTCTGAAAATGGCCTACGTTTCTGCACGGCGCAAATGTGGGTGAATGTCCTGCTTCCAATAGAATGTTGACTTCTGATCCTGGAATGTTGATTTCTGGCCCCAATGGTCTGACAGAAGCAGCACTTGCTGGGATTTCTCATTTCAGTCTTATTCCCCTGTAACTAAACTAAACATGTTTACCTATGACTTCTCAATTTTGTCTCCCCACCCTTGTCCATCATAGACTGTAAGCCTCCTGGGGCAGGGACTTATCTTTAATTCATAACTGTTCGGCACCAGCATATTGCTGGAAATATATATATAAGTACTGAGTGAAATCCCAGCTTCATCAAGGATTTCATCCACTGTGTTTCTTAAATGACACAGTAATTCCTTCCCCTAAAATGGCCACCTTATAACAGAGTTTACCCTTTTGTTAATGATAATGTTAAAAAAAAATCAATGGCTCAATTAACAATCAGGAATGGAGCTCCCAGGCAACAAGCATCCTGATCAATAACTTATGTTCAGTGAAATTAAAGGCACTTGTTAAGTCAAGTGTTAAAAACTGCACACTCTTATGTTGGGAATATCAGTCAAAAACAGTTTGGCAATTTAACTTGAGAAAATCAGTAAGTACAAAGTTCCTGTGCTATCTTCCCTCCGATGAGCAACTAATGAAGCACAAATATTCACAAAAATTTATTTCTGTAATAAATTTTCAAATCCTTTTGTAAAATACTACAGTAATGCTGACTCAACAAAAGCCTATGCTTTTGTTATGATTAATACCAGTGAAATATAAACCAAAATTAAGATGACAAAGTCAAAATTCTCCTTTCATTAAGAATGGCGAAATCCCATCATATTGAGGTCACCCAGATTTATAGTCTTGGGTGACTTAAACATACGTGCCAAGATTAACCTTTTGATGCTCAAGCAGGATTCATGACGACCATGGGTCTATCCCAAATAATATCTGGCCTGACGCATGAGGCAGGATGCACACTAACTGAATTTAATGTTTTGTAGCAGCCTGGAAACAGAGATTCCAGTTATTGGGGGTGTTGATTAGACACCATTGTCATGGTTGGACATTACCCAGATCCCTTCCCTCCTTTGCCCCTATGGGGTGGTGGATCAGTTTGATTGGTCTTCCCTTGAAGACTACTGTATTTAATAGAATTCCAGAACTCTCAGGGAGATATAACCACTGATCTTGACTGCTACTTTGTCAATGGCCCGGTTGATTTGTAGATCATGACCATTGTGGACCATGGCCATTGACGTGGTTGCACCCAGGTGTCCATTCTCACCACTGTGACAGAATTGGTCCCCCTAGTATTTGGAGATACTGAGATGGTTGAAGCAGGAAGGTAGGTGGTTTAGAGTACAGGTGGTGCTCAACTTGTGCTGAAGCCGACCAATTATGGCATAGATTGTTTTTGAAGTTCTATGCCTTGACTGGGCTATAGCAAGGCAAGCTTTCTTTTCTCTTATCATCATATATGCAGTCTATTCCTGCAGAACTGTTCCGAATGGTGAATGGCCTGGTTAATCTAGTCCATCTCCACTGGGAATTAGAGTAATCTATTGCCCATTGTGATGCCTTTTCTAATCACTTTGTAGAAAAATTGCTCATGTTCACAACCTGGGTGCTTCTATTTTTAATGAAGTCAGAATCTGGGGTTTTGGAAGTGCAGCCTTGTTTTGTTTATTTGGATCAGTTCAAATTGGTGTCACCCCCAAAGGTGGTGGAAGTGCTTGGAGCAATGCAGGCTACCAGCTGTGAATTAGATCCTTGCCTACCCTGGCTGATGAAAGCCAACCGGGAGATTTTGGGTCTGTCTGGGATTGTCAACACCTCCCTTCAGGAGGATGGGCTATTGGACACCCTCCAAACTCCAGTTATCCATCCCTTGTTCAAAAAGCCATCTCTAGACATTGACTCCCTGGCCAGCTACCTCCCCATTTCTAATATAGGGAAGGTTATTGTAGAGCTGCAATAAAAAATCTCAGCTAGTGTTGTTTCCAATGGAAAAACCAAAAAACCAAATAAAAACCAAAAGAAAACCATATAAAACCCAATAAAAAAAACACCCACAAGAACATTTCCCGAATGGCTGAACGGCTGAACCGAACAGCCAAAAGGCCTAACCGAACAGCCTGTTTGGACGACTGAACCGAACGAATGAACCCGAACCCGGCAAACTAGTCGTACGGCTGAACCGAATGGACGAACTGAACGCAGCTGAATCGAACGGACGAACCCGAACCGCGATCTGTTCACCCATCCCTACTGAGCCTGTTCTCTTCTCCCCTGCTCTCAACCTTGTAACAGACATTTCAAGAGTCCTGGGTCCAAGTCGCCTCTCTAACCCTGTAGCCCTCACTCTCCTCACAGAGAACTTTAAAGTCCTGGGAAATACAGTGTTTTCTGTATGTGTCATATGGAACAGAAGTGTGTGTGTGGAATGACTAAAAAAACAAAAACAGGCGACGAAATGGAGTAACAGGGAAGGAGGCTATTGGGAGTCAAAGGATAGGTAATCAGCTATAGTAAGCGAGTAAAACAATAGGACTGCTTCCTCAAATATCCCATCAGTCTTCTGAATCAGTTATTTCACTCAAAACCTTATTATTGTAACTATTTCTAATTTCCTCCTGTCATTCCACCCACTTACTTAATCCTGCACACTATTTGTATTTTTCCCTGTCATTCCAACCATTCCACTTACTGTACCTGGTGCCTTTCTCATCATTTCACACAATCTTGCCTTCTCTATCTACTCCCAAAGATGCAAATGTGTTGTATAATTTTACAATCACTTAATTGGATGTTGGACTGACAATTATTTATTTAGAAATTGGCATTGCTGTTGCCTCCATTCCTTCCAATGTCCATTCCATTTTATTAATTTCAATTCATACCCAACTTAGTTTTAATTAAACATTTGTATACGACTCTACCCAGCTTCACTGTGCTCTGGGAGGGCAGTGGAGAGTAGTGGGTAAGAGGGACGATTATGAGTCAGCTGTCCCATTCTCCCCAACTGAAATGAAAGGATAGATGGAAAGGAGGGTGAGCGGCCAGCTCACGCCCTCCTGTCCCCAGCTTCAGTGTTGCCTCCTGACTGCAAGGAGAAAGAGGATTGGGACTGAAAGACGAAGGCAAAGTGTGGGTGCATGGACTCTAAGTTGTAATCAAGCACAATATGTGAGACTGTACAATGCCTTTACTGCTAACATGGCACAGGAGTTAAGGCGGGAGCCTTAACTTGCAATTTCCATGCTTTTTAGTGCATGTTTGAATTTTCAAGAGCCTTAACTCTTCTTGTAAACTGGAGGTTTTTTGATTATGGAATATCCAAGTTTTCTGTTAAATACAATGCAATGGAGAAAATTTGTCCTGCTGCTGCAGCAGAATACTAGGCAACATAACCACTATGGGAGCAGGGCTTATGGGAGGCTAAGGTGGAAGAGCTGCTCCCTTCAGTTTAGAAGGTTGTTACTTCCTTCAAATAGCTAGCAAGTCAAAGCTGGATTTGTACTAGTAATTCCCTGCTATATGAAGAATAAACAACCTTGGTTCAGTTTAAGCATTGCAAACTTCCAAAAAACTGCTCTCTATGATCTCTATAGCTCATGGTTTATACAGTAGTATTCCACTCTACTCCACTCTGTTGGAGCTCTTTTCCTTGTGCAACACTGGCCATTCTGCTTTCTAGGACCTCACCCTATACAACACCCCCTGGCTAGTTCACTCCTTGTACAGGGCTCCCTGATCAGCTCCCTGACTCTGCTGTGCAGGACTCTCCTTGTACAGGACTCTCCACCTGCATAATGCTGCCATCCTGCAGCTCTTCCCCTGTACAAAACCTCTTCACTCAGTTCTCCTCTGTCCAGAGCTCTCTCCTGGCACAATTATGGTCATTATTCTGCAGCTTTCTGTCTCTACAAGACTCCCCCACTTTACTCCCCCTTGAAGTAAAGGGAGAGCAAGCTCCCTTTCTTGCAGACTGGGCAGCATTGTTCAAGAAAGGGATTGTACTGGATTCTATATTCTGTATCCCCAATAAAGCTGCTCTCTGTAAACTGCTCCCCCTGTGCATGGCTTCCACTGTGGAAGCTATTTACAGCGGATCTGCCCCTACCCTCTCCCCTTAATATCCCCTCCCCCCCTGGTGTATGCTCCCTCCCTCCCTGCTCCCACATAGGATTTCTCTGCTGGGCTGAGGCTCGCTCATAGAGTCCTCCCAAGAGGACTACACTTGCCACTCTGCCCCACAGGACTGCTCTGCACAGGGCCTTACAGATCATCTCCCTGTCCCCCTCCTGCAGAACACTCACTGTATCAACCAAGAGCACCTGCTTACCCCTCATTCCTTAATGGGGTTGAGAAAGTCAGAGGGAGAAGGGCTGAAAGAAGATTGATTCCATTCCGCCTGTAGCCTCCTGTCCCTGTCTCTGGGATAAACCTCTGACCTCTTCCTGCACCTGGGACCCTCCCAGGCAAACTGCAGTGCTCTGGCCCCAGCCATGCTCCTCCAATGGGGCACCCAAGTGGAGCCGCAGTCCAGACACCCCACATTTTTGGAGGGGGAAGGGCTGTCACTGAAATCCATGTGCTCTGTGGTTCTAGGCAGGTTTAGGGGGCAAGATCAGCCACCCCAAACATCACTGTGGTATTTTCTAGCTCTGTTGTTTAGCCATCTTGACGTCCCTGGCCCCCAAACTGAGGTGCCTGTCATTGCGGGATCAGATCAAAATGATCGTCAGATATTTCCCTTCCACAGGCCTTGCTCTCCTCTTCTCCCCACCAGATCAGCTCTAAGCATGGCTGACCAGTCACACACACTGCCCTCTGGGAATGGGAGGTGCAGTTCCCTCTCTTTTCCCAGCACTGATAGACTCTAGCAAGCGGTGTCTTCTGGGAGTTGTAGTCCCTAGTATTTAAGACTGTTTTCTTCTAAACAGTCTCTGCATTACACATAGAATGTTCACAAGCACTCCACATTCAGGATGATCTCCATAGGCTAACATTGAATTTTCAAGATGTCATAATTTAAAAACTACTATCAGGATTTACAAAAAGTAAACCAGAAGGCACCCCCTGGCAGCGTCCTTGAATTTTCTAAAAGGTTTACACTTTGCCCAAGCAACACCAAACCCCTTTACCCAGCCGAGATCGAGACGGTCTAACATTTGAAAAAACAGGCTTCAAAGTGCAGTTTTCAAACTGCGATATCTCAGCTGTTATCCAACCAATTTGACTGAAATTTGGACAGTTGAACCGCTTTAATCATGTAAATGTTATAATGAATTCAATGTTCAGACTTTATAATGGAACATGCAATATGCCTTAACTATAGAGTGGCACCTGCCACTCTATAATGTAACCAAGTCTTGTGTAACCAGGTCTCTTTTTAAAGTAAAATACATTCAATTATTCAAAGCTAAACTAACTAAATAGGTGAAGACAAAGTAACCAAAGTTGACGTAATCAAATATGAACCAAAGTCAAAGTTTCTCAAGGGATGAGAAACTGAATTTAAAGATTTGTTAAAGGAAATTAATACTTGCCTTTGCAATTCGAAAAGCATTAGTCCAAAAACAAGGCTGACTGTGTTAGTTTTTCAAAATCAGCACTGCCTATGTTGATAAGAATTAGACTTATTTTCCAATAGATAGGGTGTCAGCCTGAAATAGTGCTGATATCAATAGGCATTTCAGTATTTGGGAATACTATTTGCATTTTTAGTAACCATCCAAATAAATATCCATACTCAAGATCATAAATATTTGGTTATCCATACACTGGATATTACTTTGTTTTACATCCTCTTTTTCTGGGGTTTTGATAATTTCAGTTGCTATTCAGTGATTTGACTGAATAGTCAAGCAGGAAATCTAGAAAAAAACAACCCTGAAAACTGAAATGAATGTCTGAATGAAGCAGGGAGGAATACCTGTATGTACTCACTTCATCAGACCCACTCAATTCAAAATGGGTAAAATAATTTAATAGGATATTTACCTTGGATGTTTGTTGCAGCTCTAGCTTGAAACTTGGGAGGCCTGTGGACAAATAATATTCTCCAAAAGAGATTTCATGTGTAGCTTTTGGCAGGAGGCTTTGTCCTTCTTAGCTTCCATTATCTATTTGTAAAATGCAGATAATATCACTTAACTTCCCCACCTCACTCAGAATTCTGAGGATAAATACACCAAAGATTGGAAGTTGCTTGGACAATAGGGTAAGGGATGCCATGTCTGGTGAAATAGGACATGGGGACAGGGGTGGGGCAAATATTTGTTTTTAAAAGTTTTTTCTGGATTTATATATGAAACCCAACAAGCCAAATTTGTACTTAAATCCAGAAAAACTTTAAACAGAAAAAATTGAACCTGTACATCAGTCTGTTGTCTCACACCTACCAACTACTGGTAATCAGGGTTTAAGCCCCAGCTAGTAAACATTTATGGCTCTAGCCTCTAAGAATGTATCTGTTTCCATATGAATCTAGTTATGCTGCTGGCTTTCACTGCCTCCTCTGGCAATGAGTTCCACAACTGTATTGTCATCTGAGTGAAAAAGTACCTCCTCTTGTTTGTTTTAAACCTACTGCCATTTAACTTCAGAGAGCATCCCCTTGTTCTCTTATTGTGAAAAAAGGCAAACAAGAGTTCCCTTTTTACTTTCTCCATGCCACTCACAATTTTATATACTTCTATCATATCCCTCTTCATTGCCTCTTCTCTAAGTTAAACATCCCTAACCTGTTGAGCCTCTCCTCGTATGGAAGTCAAGATCCATCCTTTCTATCATCCTTGTTGCCCTTCTCTGAACCTTTTCCAATTCTGTTATAACTTTGCTAAGATGGTGTGGCCAGAACTGCACACAATCTTTAAGGTGGGATCATGCCAAAAGATTTATAATATTTTTGTTTTTATTTTCTATTCTTTTCGCAATAATGCCTAGCATTTAGTTTGCCTTTCTGGCTGCTGCTGCACACTGAGCTGATATCTTCAAGGAACTATCCACAATAACTTCAAGATCCTTCTCCTGTCCTGAGTGGTTACACCCAGATCAGAACCTAGCATCATGTATGTAAAGTGAGGATTATTTTTCCCTGTGTCCATCACCTTGCACTTATCAACATTGAATTTCATTTGTCATTTTATTGCCCATTCACCTAGTCATGCAATATTTATTTATTATTATTATTATTATTATTATTATTATTATTATTATTATTATTAGCATTCGCGTTAGCATTCGCATTAGCATTTATATTGCGCCAGCGATGTACCTGGCACTTTACAGAGAATAAGATAGACACGGTCCCTGCCTGAGAGCTTACAATCTAAAGACAGGGGGAGGGGAGACAGGGAAGGGGGAACAGAGGGAGAGACAAGGGATGCAACAATCATGAGGATGCAAGAACTCAGGTACACGTTCTTGGCTTGGTTACAGTACATTGGGAGTTTGCAGATAACAGGTGGGGGATAATCCTGGGTGGGGATGGTTAGCAGGAGTTAGGAAGGGCAGAGCGGAAGAGGTGGGTTTTGAGGAGGGATTTGAAGGTATGAAGGGAGGGGGCAAGGTGGATGTGGGCAGGGAGGGAGTTCTAGACATGTGGGTCAGTGAGGGAGAGGGTTCGAAGGTGGTTGGGGGAGCAGGTGAGGTGAGGGAGGGGATGGAAGGGAATGGAGTAGGGATGGGCGAATAGATCACGGTTCGGCCATTCGGTTCGGTCCGGTTTGGTTCACTTGTTCGGTTCGGCCATTCGGTCTGGTCACCATGTTCGGGTTCGGCCGTTCGGTTTGGTTCAGCTGTCAGAAAAAGGCTCTCTGTGGAAGAAATGATGGCCCCAGACCCATGATGGTGGGTCCTGGGACTAGAGTGGCAGCTTCTAGATGCACATTCTCCACAGCCCTCCCTGCCTGTAACTTGGCCCCAAAACCCTGATGGTGGGTCCTGGGGCTGGAGTGACTGTTTCTTGATGCGATGGAAAGACACGCCTTTGTGCAGGAATGATGGCTCCAGACCCATGACAGTGGGTCCTGGGGCTAGAGTGGCAGCTTCTAGATACATATTGGCCACAGTGCTCCCTGCCTGTAACTTGGCCCCAGAACCCTGATGGTGTGTCCTGGGGCTGGAGTGGCTGTTTCTTGATGCGGTGGAATGACATCACCTCTGTGCGAGGAATGATGGCTCCAGACCCATGACGGTAGGTCCTGGGGCTAGAGTGGCAGCTTCCAGATACATATTGGCCACAGCCCTCCCTGCCTGTAACTTGACCCCAGAACCCTGATGATGGGTTCTGGGGCTGGAGTGGCTGTTTCTTGGTACAGTGGAATGACATCGCCTCTGTGCGAAGAATGATGGCCCCAGACCCATGATGGTGGGTCCTGGGGCTAGAGTGGGAACTTCCAGATTCATATCAGCCACAGACCTCCCTACCTGTAACTTGACCCCAGAACCCTGATGGTGGGTCCTGGGGCTGGAGTGGCTGTTTCTTGGGGCGGTGCTGGTGGAATGACATTGCCTCTGTGCGAGGAATGATGGCCCCAGACCCATGACGGTGGGGCTAGAGTGGCAGCTTCTAGATACATATTGGCTACAGCCCTCCCTGCCTGTAACTTGACCCCAGAAGCCTGATGGCCGGTCCTGGGGCTGGAG
>QEPC01001577.1:1120833-1134538 GCA_003113815.1 Sphenodon punctatus
CCTGCAGTCCCTCCTAGGCTTTCCTACAGACCTACTATCAGCTTGCCTAGGCATATCTGTTATACATACTATAACTGATATTGGCAGATGGTCACTTTCCGGGCGCACCAATACCTGAAAATCCTCAAATAACATATAGTGACTGCGGGCCGACAATATAAAGTGCACCACACTGCGCCCAAGCGTGGTGACATAAGTGAAATCTCCATCAGAGCCATTATTACCTCTTCCATTTAGCACCACTAAATCATGGGACTCCACATAGTTCAAAAGAGACCTCCCATGCTCATTTATATGTAGGTCCCTAGACTTCCTTGGAGGGGGTATTTCTAGCAATCTCTCCCCTACCAAGGAGCCAGCATCTCCACCCCCAGTTCTAGCATTCCAATCACCTCCTACTATTGGAATTGCCTTAGGGGAGCCTTCTATCAATGAGTCAAAAGTGAGACCTAGCCTTTCCCAGATGTCAGGCTGAAAAAATTTGGATTGAGCTGGGGGAATATAGACATTCATAAGCACAAAACAGACTGCTTTGATTGGCATCCATTTCATAAGTTGAAACTCTTGGTTTTTACTTGGTATGAGAATACCGTTGGGAAAATGGTTCACAATCAAGATTGCAAGACCACCAGATGCTCGTCCTTTTAAGGCCCTTTTGGCAGCCCATTGCCAATGACAATAGAAGCCTGGGATAGAAATAGCTTCCCCGCTTTTGAGCCAGGTTTCCTGCAAAAATATTAGATCATACTTACTCAAAAAATTTACCCATTCAGGGTCCTCTATTTTAGATAGACAACCTGTCACATTCCAAGACAGCACAGATATCCCTTCCTTCTTAAAGGCGGTAAAGCATTTTGCATCTCCCAGGTCCTGACGGGGGTCTGACCACTGTAACTGCAATTCTTTCCTTTTACCCACATGTGTGGGATAAGCATAGGTGCCAGCGTCTTTATATCCAGGCTGTTCAATACAACAAGACTCCATCAGCCCAGTGCTCCACAAGTTGCTAACCTCTCGTCATTGGCTCAAGTCCCTATCCTGTATGGTAGATATCCCTCCCAATACACTCTGCACATAATCACCAGCAAATGCTAGAGCGGAGGCCTCGATTTCTTCCCTATCCACCTGAGACAGGCCTGTATCTGAGTTGGCATTTTCTTTAGAATCAACCACCCCAGCATATATCTTAGCCTCTACTTTCTTGACCATTGCATTGTTCCCACCAAAAAGGGGTTGATTTTCCAGTCCCTGATTCTCCAAAACTTCCCCCTCCATGGCTTTATTACTTACTTCCTGCACAATGTGCAAGTGTGACCTTTTACCCCACTGAGGGGTAACCCCCCTCTCATTCAAATGGTCATTTCCTTCTATACCACCATCCTTTCCTTCAGTGGGGCATAAAGCCCCACCTGTGATCCTTGAGCATATCATCTCTAATTTACGAAGTAGTAGGTCCTGCTCTAAAACAGGAAGCTTACTAAAAATCTCTACACAGGGATCCTCACAACCTTCCACTTTACTATTATTACCCCAAAAGTCGTGGATATAATCAACTGCTGTGTCATACCTTGACACCTCCTTACTTACTTTACTACCTGATGTAATTTTTGGTATACTCATACCATTTCCATTTCCACTAGGGAGTACTTCCATATCCTCTGACTGATTCTCCACTAAACTAGCCATCCTATACTGCTCAGCTGTAACCAACCATGCCAACTGGGGACCCTCCTTATAAACCTCCTTACTTGAGATTTTCTGACCTCTACTGTGATTTTTACACTTGCCCAGTGTCTGTTCTAATACACTTTGTGTCCCAATGGGGGTAGAATTTGATGCTGATAATACCAAGGGAGCTATACTAACAGGGGCTCTAATATTTAGGCCTTGTATGTCCTCAGTAAGGACTCTATCTATGAAGATGCGGCAGGATAATAGATGTTTCCTTGCCCGAAACAGATCTTTAACCACCTTAGCCTTGTTAAAGAAAATTCTTAAAAAGGGAGTATCCTACCTCTGCGACAAGTAATCCACCTTCGCAATATCAATTGGTCTAACCACTATGCGCAAAAGCCAGGAAAGGTTATGTGCTATATCTGAAACTGTATCCCAGCAGAATTTGAATCTATAGCGACTCGACCTGTCCTTGATCCAAATTGCACTGTTGTTATATAGACCACGAGCCATTATCCCCCCTTGCTCTCCCCTATCCTCCCCAGAGACCCCCACCCCCATGTCTGTAGATTCCATCCTACCTTGTAATTGTTCTAATTTAACCAATGCATCAGACATCTGACCCCTAACCCAAAGTAGCGAAGACTTCATAGAGGATATACTCTTAAAGAGCATAGGAATTGTTTCAGCAATTAGATGACATTGCATATTTAACTGCAAATCGCTATTATGCTCCAAGGGTATATTGTCCGGCTCACAGTTCCCCTTAGAGGGACGGGAGTAAACATTCTCCTCAGAAAAAGTTACTTTGTGTTGAGCAAAGTTCTCCGAAGTATAGCACTCATTCGCAGAAACACTCTGCTGTTCTATAGGAGCTATATTACCAGTTGTAAAACAAACCTCCCCTTCCTTTACAGGATGATCATCCAAACGACACACCTTCTGCGTTGAACAGCTTGCCAGGGGAGAAGGTTCCAGTGATCTATACCTCTTGTTGACTCTTCATTGATCATATACCTCCATATTATAAGGGACCAACAATACTCCAACAAAATCCTGGGCTCCTCTGTGCCGATCTGCTCCAAGGGCGGCTCCTAAGGGCAATTACCCTTGTGCTCTTGCCCTTCGGCTCACGCCTGAGGCTCGCGCCCAGGGTAGCCCAGTACTTTTACCCCTGCAGGTTTCGGTCTCCGCCCCTGCTCAGCAGCGGCCTGGCTCTCCACTTCAGCAGGTGAATAATTAACAGGGATGCACGCAGCGGCTCGGGCGTCCCGCCTTGCTCTCCTAGCTCCTCAGGCAGACTGATTACTGACAGCTCTTTATCCTCGCAGGTTCTGGTCTCCGCCCCCGCTCAGCAGCACCCCGGATCTCCACTTCAGCAGGTGAGTAATTAACAGGGATGCAGGCAGCGGCTCGGGCATCCCGCCTTGCTCTCCTAGCTCCTCCGATTGTGATGATAATTGGCCAGCCTGGATGTGTTTAAACTATGTCTCCTGACTGCTGGGATGCTATCTTAGAAGTCCCAGTTATGTTGCTTATGCCCGCCACAGGGCCGCCCCCTATGCCCACCTCGAAGCCACTACCAATTGGTCCTGTAAAGCTAGAAGCTTGCAGTAATGTGTTTGGCCATTGAATGTGTCTGTCAGTCTTTGGGGTTGCTCCGCATCCTTCCTCCAACAGTCTCTGTCCCCCTGCCATGCAGGGTGCCTGCCTCTGACTGGCACAATATGCTGATATTCATCTGAATGATGATCTTCATGGGGACAACATCAATTGCTTATATAATTGGGGCCCTTTATCAAAATCTTCTGTACATTTGCTGAAATGGCAGTAAAGGTATTTGATACATTCTTGCCAAATATCCTATAGACAGAATGGGATATCAAAATGTTACAGCTGGAAATGTATTTTCAGGTTAATGTCTTATACCCTTGGGATCCTTTATCCACGCTTTGTAAAAATTGGCAGAAGTATTAAGCATATGGAGAGATGTAATATGCACAAGTTTCATGAACACTGGATGCAAGATAACTAAGTTGTAGCCATGAATGTGTATGGAGCTTTTCTTAAAATCACAACATTCGATTGCTTCTGAAATCGGTTCCCTTTATTTTATTTTATTTTATTTATTTATTTATTCAATTTATACTTTATGTAATCATTTTGAATTTTGGTACATGTAGTGCCCTCCATTGGGGGTACAATCTACCCAAATTCCATCAAAATCGAATAAGAAACAAAAATGTTATAGTGGGAAATATGTTTTCCATTTTTTACCCTTTATTTCAAAAACCAAATGTCATTTTCAGTTCCCAATTGCACAGAACTAAAGACCAAACCGAGCCCGACCGAACCGAACACTGAATCTGAACTCAAAGTTCGACCCGAACCACTGAACGGCCGAACATCCAAACCTGGTTCTGTTCACACATCCCTACTTATCATAGTTTTACACTTTCTCTATCAAAGTCTGTGCTCATTCCTATTTACTGCATTTTTAATATTTTTTCATTTTTTTAAGGACATGTTTTGGGTCTGATAGCCTCCTTAGTTTTACAATTTTGCCAATCAGTCATTTGTGTGGGGCTTTTTACTGCTTTTTTAAACTTATGGCATACATGTAATCTGAGAATCTACTAAAATAGTTTTCAATAGACTCCATGCCTCTTGCAGGGATCCAGCTCTGATTACTTTCCCTTTTACTTTCCCCTTAACTAACTTCCTCATTTTGCATAGTTCCCATTCCTAAAGTTGTGGCAAAGTTATTCTGTAATCTCTCATCTATAAGCTTGTTGAATTTGATTATGCTGGTGGGTGCATCCACACAAGCTGGGGCAGGCCCAAGCCTCGGGTCATTTCATGGCCCTTGCAGTTGACCGGGGGTGCCTGACTCGAAGTCCGCAGGCTATGCTGGGTAGAGGTGTGCACCAGGGGTCCATGTCATTTTTGTTTTTGTTTTTTCATTTTCGTTATTTAAATGTCTTTTTTTCATAAATATCCAATTGTCATTTTTGTTTTTGCTTTTGCTTTCGTTTTCCATTGGTTTACTTTTTCATTGGTTCCATTGGTTCAAATGGAAAACACATTTCCAGCTGTAACTTTTTTTTTCATTATATTTGGCTGATTCATGGAGGGATTATACCTCTAATGGAAGACATTAAGTGTACCAAATTACAAAAAGATAGGCTAAAGGAATCCAATTTTATAAGCAGTTGAAATATATTATTTTGCAAAAATCTTCATATACATTCTTAGATGTAACTTCTTTGTATACATTTAATATATAAGAAACTTTTCCTGGTAGACCATGGGAATTTTATATAAAATTGTTATTTAGGGATTCTGTTAAGGATTCTACATGGAATGTGACAGGGTTTCTATTTTTTGTTTACATCTGTAAATCAACCTAGGATCTGGTAATCTAACAAGTGTGTATTCTCTGTATAGGTATATGTTCCCTAAATTTATAATGAAGGGGTTTTTTTTTGTGAATGGGCTTTTTTTATGTGCTTTTTGAGTATGGATTTATCGTTTTTATTCTTTGTATAGTTAGTTGTTTCTTAAATTCATAATTAATTTTTAAGTGTGATTGGATTTCTCTCTGTGCCCATGTAGTATGGATTTGTAGCCATATTTATTTTATTGAGTTTATATTTGCAATGTTGACGATGGCTTGTACAATGTATTTTGTTCTGCAATGGCCAGTAGGCTACGCAATAAAAGTAAAAGTAAAGTAAAATGAAACTTGGAAAGTTTATACCCCTTCCTATATTTACTATCTCAGAAAACTTTCAGAAGGATTGGATAAAGGGTCCTGGTGGTAGCAATTAACTTATACATGTATGTCTAACTGTAACATCTTTGTAGTCCAACCAGTGTACAAGTAATTTGGAAGGGATCTACATCACACTTTCATGATTATATCTGCCAAGTATCAGAAAGATGTGATAAAAGGTCCCAATTTTATATGCCTTAACAGCATATGTAGATGTATACCACATGTCACTGTGGTATAAGATCGGTTTGTGATGTCAGTTGACCAGCAGAAATGTCAACCAAATATCCTCATTATTTTCTGTGACCATCACGACTTCTTTCTCCCACTTTTTACTGGGAACTCAGAAGCATCTGTTTAGGAAAGAGCCAATAGAGTTTCTCTGATGTCCTCTGTCACAGTGCTGCAGGATGTGGTTATGATGATAATTGACCGGTCTGGATGTGCAAACTATGTATCCTGATTTCTGGGATGCTACTCCCAAAGTCCCAGTTATATCCCTTCTATGCCCGCCTCGAAACCACTACCAATTGATCCTGTAAAGCTGGAAGCATGCAGTAATTGGCCAGTGAATGTGTCTGTCAGTCTTTTGGGTTGCTCCACATCCTACCTCCTACAGCCTCCCTCTTCCTGCCATGCCCGGTGCCTGCCTCTGACTGGCACTGCATGTGCTGCTATTTATCTGAATAATGGTCTTCAAGGGGACAAATTCAAATGCTTTTAAAATTGGGTCCCTTTATCAAATGGATCTATAGTTTTTTAGAGATGACAGGAAACTTATATGATACATTCCTGCCAGATATCCTGTAAACAGGATGGAATATATACATGTTACAGCTGGAAATGTATTTTAAAGATAATGTCTTATATCATCAGGATCCTTTATCCAATCTTTCTGAAAATTAGCAGGAGCTTTAAGCTTGTGGAGGGACATAATATTCACAGGTTTCATGCAAATTAGATGGAGGATAAAGAATATGTAGTCATGAATGTGTATGGAGCTTTTCTTAAAATCACAAAATTCAATTGCTTCTTAAATCTGTTTCCTTTATCTAATCTTTTTGAACCCTGGTACACGTGGTGCCCTCCATTGGGGGAACAACACCCCCCCCCCCAAGTTTAATCAGAACTGAATAAGAAAAAAAAAGTTATAGTCAGAAATATGGGGTGAAACCAGACATGATGCTAATCACCCTTTAACCACCCTTGGTGGTTATTTATGCATGTTTCAGGGCTGTATTGGTGCCCTAATGCAGCCCTGCAACATGCATAAATGGCCACCCAGGGTGGTTAAAGGGTGGTTAGCATCATGTCTGTTTTCACTCATGTTTTTCAGTGTTTTCCCTTTATTTCAAAAACAAAATGTCGTTTTCCTTTCTATTTTCATTATTATTATTTGTAGTTTTTGTTTTTGCAATAATGATAACAAAAATGTCAATTTTCATTATTGTTATTTTAATAACAAAAACGACATGCACACCCCTAGGTGACGGCGGGGAGGGCATTCTCAGTGACCACACCTTGGCTGTGGAATTCTCTCCCATTGGAGGCCCATTTGTCCCCTGACCGCCCCTCTTTCCGCAGATGTTTTAAGACCTGGTTGTTCCTCCGGGCCTTCGGGGAGGGGGTGGGAAGGGTGGAGAGGGGTTTTATTTGCTAGCTGCTATTTTCTATGTCCATTTTATATATTTTATATATTGTAGTTAGATCGTTTTATTGTTGTGATTTTATGTTGTTCGCTGCCCTGAGCTACCGAGGTGCAGGAGGGTGCGGGATAAAATCTTTTGTAAATAAAAAAATAAAAAATTGTAAATAAATTCCCTCCACCTCCACACCACTTGGTGGACAAAGACAGCTGTCACACTTTGGGCTGATGAGGAGAGCTGATAGCATGGTCCACTCTCCTGCGGCTGCCTCCACTTCCTCCATGGTGAGGGCAGGGGGGTAGAGGGAGGGTCCCACCTTGGTGGAAGCAAGGGGGGACTAAAAAAGTAGTATGTTATGTGGAAAGATGGGTACAATGTGTAATTAATTTGAGGGGTGGATGGGATTGTACTACATATGTGATCTTGGATTAGGACTGGGGGGTTGCTATATTGCTGCTGTTGTTGTTTGATTTATTTGATGTTTAAGCTTATTATGTATTGTGACAGTTGGTGTGAGTTGCCTCCTGGTGAGAGCACGAGGGTGGACGGATGGTCCCACCTTGGTGGCAGCAGGGGGGGACTAAGGAAGTAGTACGTTACGTGGAAAGATGGGTTTAATGTGTAATTAATTTGAGGGGTGGATGGGATTGTATTATATATGTGATCTTAGATTGGGGCTGGGGGGGTTGCTATTGCTACTGCTGTTGATATTTGATTTATTTGATGTTTATGTTTACTTTGTATTATGATATTTGTTGTGATGATGATGGGACAGGCTGAGGATCCAGCCACACAAATCTGGATGCTCCAACTCCTGCTGTGCTGCCGGTTTGGGTCTGCTGCTTCTAGTCAGCTGTTGGGGGGCAGAGGACTGCTCATGCTCTTCTCCCTGCCTAACAGCTGACTGGGGGGGAGTGGAATCTGGGAGGAGAGCATGCGTACCTGCCCCTCTCCCCACCCTGACAAAACAGCTGATTGGTACTCTACGCGCTCCTCTGGACCCCCTCTCCACTCCCTTGGTCTCCCCCAATCAGCTGTTTATCGGGGTGGGGAGAGAACTGTTGGGCAGGTGGATCATGGGAGGAAACCTGGGAAGAGTGTGTTTCCCCTTCCCAGGTCCCTCTTTGCCCATTAGCTGTTAGGCAGGTTGATTGGAGCGAGAGAGGGAGTAGGAGGAGCATACATGCTCCTCCCATCTGCCCAACAACTGATCTGGGGAGAGAGGAGGGGCCTGGGAAGGGGGTGAACACCCTGCTCCCTACTCCAATAAACAGCTGATAGGGGGAGATTGAGGGAGAGGTAGCCCATAGGAGGATGCCCCTCTCCCAGGCTCTCATCTCCTGATCCACCCACCCAACAGCTGATCAGTGAGAGGGGGCCTAAGGGGGGTGCATGCTCCTCTCAGGTCCCCTTTCCTCCAGTCCTCCTGCCAAACAGGTGATTGGTGGAGGGGAGCCTGGGACGCGCATGTGCCCCCTTCTGAGCCCACCGATTGGGTGTTAGGCAGCGGGGAAGAGAGTGCACCCTCTTTCCAGACTCTGCTCTCCCACAGTCAGCTGTTCGGTGGGGGAAGAGAAGCGTGATCCTCCATGCCCGATCCATAGACCTGGTCTCATGGTAGGGCTGCACCCACTTAGGTTAGTTTGGGCAGTCTTCTGCCAGTAGGAGTGGGCACCAGGCCCCCGTGTCATTTTTGTTTTTCATTTTTGTTATTCAAAAATGTCATTTTTGTTATCATTATTAATGACAATATTGTTTTTGTTATCATTGTCGTTATCAGTATCGGTACTGTTTCAAAAGAAGATTTTATTTTTGGTATTGGTATCATTATTGATTTCCCTGCAGAACTAATATTTATCTAAGGGAGACCGGGGACGGGAAAAAGAAAACTACCTATTATCTAATCAATTATCTATATAACTATTCTAATCTAATCTAATCAAATCTAATCTATATGCCTTTAATATATATATATATATAACCTATACTAACTATCTATATATAATGTACAGGGGGGAGAAGGGCAGGAAAAGGGAGAAGGTAAAATGTAGGGTATGAGGAAGGAAAGGTATTGGTAATACAATGAGGGCTTGGGAAAAAAAATTCTGTGCAAGCACCACAGTTCTGTAAACGCAACCTGACAAGCAGAGCTCTCACAGAACAGAGAGAAAAAGCCTGGCCCTCCCATTATAAAGGGTTGAAGTGCCCTCCCCGTGAGCCCCACTGATTGGCTGTGATAGACATCAGGCATTGAACAATCATAGAGTGCCATGAGACTTCTGAGGACTGCTTGCGCTGCTCATTGGCCAGCAATACAGCCATTAGATACTGCTGAGGTGCACGCCCCTCCCAACACAGGCACAGTTCAAGATTTTAACCCTGTTTAGGGCTCCGACATGTCTGCTACCTCTTCCCCTCACCACATTTTCCCTCCAAAACCCAACTGCGACAGCACGAATAGTAATGACAATGATAAAGACATCGTTGTTTTCATTTTTGTTTTTGTTTTTGTTTTCGGTATTGTTATTCTTGGTTGTCATTTTCATTATCATTATCGTTATTCTCAGTTGTCATTTTCATTACTGAAATAATGAAAACAAAAATGACCATTGCACACCCCTACCTGCCAGTTTGGGCAACGTTACTACATGCTGCATCCTCCATCTTTTTCCAAGGGCACATCATGTAGTAGTTGCCTGACCAACCTACCATGAGATGTTGTGAATATCTGGCGGCCACCGGACATCCAAGCCACTGCATTGCATGGTAATATTACTCAAAGTGGGATAATTTATTTATTTATTTATTTAAAATTTATATCCCGCCCCTCCTGCCCACAGGGCAGCCCAGGCAGCAAACAACACTCAATAATTTATTTATTTTTAAAGATTTTAAACAATTTAAAACAATTTAAAATACAATACAATGTGGGAAAACCACACACTTCACCTCTACCCCTTGCCAAAAGCCTTATGGAACAGCCAGGTCTTACATACACACCAAAACAGCAGGAGATTGGAAGCCAACCGATCCTCCTCCGTGCGAATTCCACAGCACAGGGGCAGCCACTGAAAAAGATCTAACATCAATGGCTACCCACCTCACCTGAGGAACCTCCAAAAAGGCTCCCATGGATGATCTCAATGGTCACACGGGCACTTAGGGAGTGAGGGGGTCCCTCAGATAAGCAGGGCCCAGGCCGTGAAGGGCTTTAATGGTTAAAACCAGTACCTTGAACCTGGCCTGGTACTTTATAGGCAACCAGTGCAGAGCCCAGACCACTGGTGTCATGTGCTCCTTGCGACCCACCCCCGGAAGGAGACAGTCCACAGCATTCTGCACCAGCTGCACCCTCTGGATCAGCTTCTCGGGCAGCCCCATGTAGAGCGCATTGCAGTAATCCAGCCTCGAGGTGAGGAAGGCATGGATGACAGTGGCGAGGTTGGAGTCTGAGAGATATGGCCGAAGCCGTCGGACAAGATGTAACTTCCGAAATGCACTCCCCACAACCTGAGATTTCAGGTTGAGCCACAATTTAAGGAGAACACCCAGACTCCGCACGTGAGAGACCATGGGAGGGCAAACTCCCCAACAAGAGGAGATTCAACTACCCCCAGGCCCCCCAAGCCCTCACCCACCAACATCACCTCCGTCTTATCAGGATTCAATTGCAGATGACTCGACCTCATCCAAGCCCCCACAGCTGACAGGCACTGGGAAAACATGGAGACTGCATGGCCTGGGTTGATGGAAAAAGAGAGGTAGAGCTGAGTGTCATCAACATACTGATGACACTGCATGCCCTGAAACCCTCTCACGATCTCCCCTAATGGCTGCATATAGATTTTAAACAAGAGGGATGACAGAATCACACCCTGTGGGACTCCACATGTGAGGTTTTGGAGGGGAAGACGTACACGCCCCCAAGACCACCCGGTGAGTTCTCCCAGCCAGGAATGAATGAAACCAATCCAAGACCATTCCACCAATTCCAGCATGGTCCCACAGGCAAATCACAAACACCTCATGATCAACTGTGTTGAAAGTAGTCAAAAGGTCTATCAGGACCAGTAAGGTCTGACGACCCTGGTCCAATGCCAGACAAAGATCATCAACGAAGGCCACCAATGATGTCTCTGTACCCAGGCCGAAACCCAGACTGGGAGGGATCAAGGCAACCGGTGCGGTCCAGATGTTCCTGGAGCTGCTGTGCCACAGCCCATTCAATAACCTTCCCTAAAAAGGGAAGGTTAGAGACCGGCTGATAACTGGCAGGAGCATCAGCGTCAAGAGATGGTTTCTTGAGCAGGAGTCTAACCACAGTTTCCTTTAGGCATTCAGGCACTCTGCCCTCCCGAAGGGAGGCACTAACCACCCCAGCCAGCAATGGACGTAGTGTCTCCTGACTAGCTTTCACCAGTCAGGACGGGCATGGATCTTGCTCACAATTAGTGGCATGAACAGATCCAAACAAGGACTCCACATTGGCAGGCGCCACCATATGAAACTGATCCCACAAAACAATCCCACAAATCCATAGCCCCAAGATGATCCTCTGCAATAACTACAGAACCGACATCATGGCAGATGCGAGTGATCTTATCTACAAAGTATTCGATAAACTGGTCACAGCAGTCAGTGGATTGCTCCAGGTCCAGGCAGAGACAGGCAGGACTGACCAAACCTTTCACCACCCGGAAATGCTCTGCTGGATGTGACTTTGCAGATGCAATAAGGGCATCAAAGAACTGCTTCTTTGCTACCTGCACTGCCACAGCATAGGCCTTTAAACTTCTCTTATGCTGTGATTGATCATACTGGTCACAAGTCCGGCGCCACCACCATCGCTCTAACCGCCTGCTTTCCTGCTTCAAACACCGCAGGCCCTCAGTAAACCAAGGAGACCTGTGGGATACTCGGGAGGGCAGTGGAAGCCTGGGAGCCACTCTGTCAATGGTCTCAGCCAACAAGGTGTTCCAGAAGGCTACGAGATCATCAACAGAGTGGGTGTCAAGGTCCAGGGAAAACTCCCCCAAAGCATTCTGGATCCGATCCGGTTCCATAAGTCTCTGAGGGCGGACCGGTCTAATAGGTCCTGCACCCTGTCAGGGGCTAACATGCACCAGGATGCATGCCTTAAGGAGGTAATGGTCAGACCATGACAAAGGCTCTACCCCCTTAACTTCTACTAACTGACGCCCCACCTCAAGGCCAGTGTAGAAAACCAAATCCAGTGTATGTCCCTCCTCATGTATGGGGCCACAGATGATTTGGGACAGGCCCATGCTTGTCATGGAGGCCATGAACTCATGCCTCGCTCCTCCAAGATCGGTGTCAGTGTGGATATTAAAGTCCCGCAGGACCACTAATCTAGGGGTCTGGAGGATCACATCTGACACCAGATCAGCAAGAGCCTGTAGGGATGCCACCGGGCAGTTGGGTGCACGGTACACCAGCAGCACCCCTAGGCTGTCCCTGGTCAAATCCAACACAAGATGGAGGCACTCAACACCTGGTGGAGCCTGCACCCAATATCTTCTAAAAGACAATGCATCCTTGATAATAATGGCTACACCCCCGCCCCCGTCCTTCGAGCCAAGCCTGATGCTGCACAGAGAACCCAGCTGGAACAAGATTGGCCAAAATAGGGCCCGAATCATTGTCCAGCCAGGTCTCTGTAATACACACGAGGTTGGCGTCCCACTCCGGGACTGACTCCCGAATGGTAGATGACTTATTGACAACTGACCTCACATTCAGCAGTAACAGACCAAGGCCTGGGTACGTTATGGAGATGGCATTGTTGGCCTTGGTTGACGATCTCCGTCTGGTGTTAGGGATGGGCGAAGGTGGTTCGGAATTTCAGTGTTCGGCCCGAACTCGACCTGTCAGATGACAGAACCTGAACCCAAACACGAACATACCGAACCGAACACCGAACGGCAAAATGGCCGAACACTTCAGTCAGTTCGGATCACTTTCAGTTGAGTTCAGGTGGCTAAAACGAACGTGGTCTACTGTCACTCTGTCAGGTCACTGGAAGGCCAAGAAGGGGAACTGTCACTCTGTCAGGTCACTGGAAGGCCAAATGTAGCAGGGAGGGGGAAGTCATCTGACTCAGCTAGGAGCAGACTTCCAGGCACTAGAGGTGGAGTGTGGCGAGTGGCTTGGAGTAGCAGCCAGCCTGCCGAATCACCATTCCTTTTCGCCTCAGACCACTGGCTTGGCAGTCTGCGATTGGCCACGGGCTAGACTACACGTATCCAATGGGGCTTGCGGTGAGGCGGGCGCAGCAAGAAACAAAACTGTCTGCCTCCCCCCCTCCCAATACCTTCTGAGCTAGTCACTGTTCCTGAGCAGCAGGCGTTTCAGAAGGCTCCTTCACCCAGCATTTCCCAGCTCCCCAATCCATTGTCATCCTATTTCACCCATCCAACCCATCTACCCCCATATTCTCATTTATTTACATTAGCTTTGATAGATTTAGTTGTTATTTTTTGTTTTTATCCCTCCCTGTGTTCAATCTTCAATCTTCCTCCTTCCCTCCCCCCTCCATTGAATATTCCCTCCCCATTCCCTTCCCCTGTTTTTTTGATTCATTAGAGTAGTA
>QEPC01001577.1:1137247-1183997 GCA_003113815.1 Sphenodon punctatus
CCTTCCCCCCCTTTTGCATGCGCTGCAGCTCCACGGGCGCAGCTGCAGAGGAGTCCTCCTCACCCGCCAGCCTCTCCCGCATTTCGTGGGTTCGCTCTGTGTGGGCGAGAAGCCCTGATGTTGTCCCCTCCCTCTGCTGGTGGAAAACTTTATTGCAGATCTAGAAAGTGCAGAAAAATAAAGGAACATTAGAAGTGCCATACTGTGTCAGACCAATGGTCTGTCAAGCCCTCCCTGCATTCTGTCTCCACAAGTGGGTGTACTGGGTGGCTAGCCATCCAATCTCTCTCTGCAGGAGACTTCCATTCCTGACAGGTCAGAGGGCAATTCATTCCCTCTTGTTCCAGTCCCCATGACATACCTTGCGTGTGGCAGTTCTGTCGCCAGACATCCGACGACTGGTGCCGAATGTCTGAGGGTGAGGCTGGCGAGCTCCGCCTAGGGGTCCGGTGATGAGTCGTCTTCCTAGGCCTGGTCCTGGAAGCAGGGCTGGACCCGGGGCCAGAATACGATTCCTCTCTGAAATGGGAATACATAGGAACTCCAAGTAAATATCATGCATTTATGATGATGCCTCTAATCCTCCCTCCTTGGGGTGCTAGTAGAGACGGCAACTAAAAAAAGACCATAAAGAAAAGCACGTGCAAATCCTGCTCTCCCAGGGGTGCTAGGGGATGCAAGGTATTGCAACTAGAAAGCCCCTGGCTGGCACTGCAAATCCTGCTGCCCTCCATGGGGTGCTAGGGATGGCGACGTGAGATGTGACCCTGGCTGGGGGAATGAGACTGCCCTTATTTGGGAGTGCATTGATAGCCTCGCACATGTTTGGGCAGGGATGCTCATGCCTGACTGCTGGAAGAGTCCCCCACACTAGAGTACCCTCTCTCTCTGTGGAAGACATCCACTGCCACCCGCTGTTGGCCACTCTTTGTGCCTGACTGATGCCCACCACACACGCACCCACCGCACGCCAGTGAGCTGAGCTCGCTCTGACTGATACAGCCTTTCTTGTCTTAAAAGTAAAAAAAAAGTTTACAAACCTGGCAGGAATGGCAGCAGAGTCCACCGCTTCCTCCTCATTCGAAGAGGAAGCCAGTGCCACCGGTGCCATGGGAGGTGTAGCAGGGGCAGCGGCCTCCACCTGTTCCTCCTCCTCCTCTACCGGCAAATGTGCCCCCAGCCGGAGGATGTGAACAGCCTTCTTCATTTTTTTTTTCAAAAAACCCACACACCAACTGTTACCCACAACACACACCAATCACCCAAACACACAGCACAGCCAAACCCAACACAATCACAGCCAAAACACACGAACCAAGCAGCCACCGACTCAAACACACACCCATTCGCCTCACAGCTCCATACGCACACAAATTTCCGGTTTCCGGAGCGATTTCCGGCTTCCCGCGCACTTGCAATATTTTTAGGCCGAATGCCAAACGCGATTTCGGCGATCCACCTGAACGGCCGACCCCCCGAACGGCCAAACCCAAACACACGAACCAAACGCGACTGAATCGAACGGCCGAACGCGAACTCGTGATCCACCCGAACGGCCGAACCTGAACACACGAACCGAACGTGGCCAAACCAAATGGTTAAACCCAAACTGCAATCTGTTCGTCCATCCCTATCTGGTGTTGGACCAGGATCGGAGGAGGCTCGTTTGGATTCTACTCTCCTGCTATTTTGGCGTGTATGTAAGACCTGGCTGTTCCGTCAGGCTTTTGGCGAGGGTCAGGGGTGGTGGGTGGGTGGTTTCATCTCATATTGTATTTTTTAATTATTTAATATTTTTTTTATTGTTTTATTGATTGTTGTTCCCTGCCCTGTGGGCAGGAGGAGTGGGATATAAATTTTAAATAAAATAAAAATATATAAATAAATGATGTCTTTAATATCATTTACCGTTGCTTACGTGGGTGGTAAATGCCTCCCTTCTGGAGGGAAGAGTGTCAAGCTGCCTCAAGGAGGTCGTGGTGCGGCCTCTGCTCAAACCATCACTTGACATTGACACCCTTGCCAGTTACCTACCTGTCTCTAATCTTCCCTTTTTAGATAAGATTATTGAATGGGTTGTGGCTCGGCAGTTGCAGGAGTATCTGACGGGCATCAGTTTCCTGGATCCCTCACAGTCTGACTTTCATCCAGGTTTTGGTACTGAGACTATGTTTGTGGCTTTGGTCGACGACCTCCACTGAGAATTGGATCAGGGTCGATCAACCCTGCTGATTCTATTCGATCTGTCCAATGCTTTTGATACCATTGACCACGAGATGTTTGTGGCTCGCTTGAAGGACCAGGCCAGGGTGGGTGGAGTTGTCCTTGACTGGATCAGCTCATTTGTGGTCAGATGAACTCAGCGGGTGGTGTTCGGGGATTGTTCTTCATCTCCTCAGGACCTCTCAAAGTTCTATTTTGTCCCCTCTTCTGTTCAATGTGTACATGCAGCCACTGGGCAAGGTCATGAGAAGGTTTGATGTTCGGTGTGGTGTCATCAATATGCTGATGACGCCCAGCTCTACCTCTCATTTTCATCTCACCCAGACCCTGTGGTCTCAGTGCTTACCCAATGATTGGCAGCTGTGGGGGACTGGATGAGGGTGAGCCAACTGAAACTGAATGGGTGTGATGTTCCCTGTTATTCATAGGGTTCATCCCCCATTGGTTTCCCAGGTTTTCAGCCTGGGAGTGTTCCTCAATACCCGGCTCTGCCATGATGTCCAGGTAGATGTTGTGGTGAGGAGCACATTCTTCCAACTCTATCTGGTGCGGCGGCTTCAGTCATATCTTAGACCCCGACCTAGGTACTATCATCCATGCTTTCATTATCTCAAGACTGGACTATTGTAATGTGCTGTATGTGGGGCTACCCATGGTGATGGTCCAGAAGCTGCTGTTGTTGCAGAATGGGGAAGACCATCTCCTTACGGGGATGGGTCACCATGAGCACATTATACACCAGTGCTCCATTCACTACACTGGCTGCCTATAGTTTTCCGGGACCGATTTAAGGTGTTGGGTTTGACATACAAAGTCCTAAATGACTTGGGCCCTGCCTACCTGTGGAACCACCTCATTCCCTAGGCCCTGGAGCGGCCCCTGCGGTCATCCAGGGGTGCCTTCTTGGAGGTCCCCCGTGTATTCTGGGGTGTGAATCTGGAAAGGGTGATCTCAGTGGCAGCACCTAGGCTGTAAAATTTCCTCCCGGCAGAGGTCTTGTTTGCTCTGGATCTCCCTTCCTTCTGATGAAGATGCAAAACCTGGCTGTTCTGCCAAGCATTTGGTGAGGGAGATGTATGGGTGACATGGGTTAGGGTTGTGAGTAAAACCTGGCTGTTCTGCCAAGCATTTGGTGAGGGAGATGTATGGGTGACATGGGTTAGGGTGGTGAGTGCTGATTATTTTCCCCAGTTTTTGTTGAATTTTAATGTAGTGTTTTAATCTATTTTTACTGGTGTATTTTTGTATTTTGTGTTTTTATTGTTAGTTGCCTTGAGCTGCTGGGAGCAGAAGATCTGGGATATAAATAAATAAATAATATACCGGGCTACTCCCCCTCGGTATAATTAAATCTGTCATTTCTATATATTTTATATCCTGCTGTTATAGTGTCCCATTGATTCCATCATTCCATCATGTTTCTGAGATGCATATGATATCAATGTCCTGACTTGAAGCCATGATTAGAGATAAGTCCGAGATTACAGTCTAGAGGAGACAAAGGGAAGGGGAATATTAATTCCCTGATTTTACTTTTGAGGCTTCTGTCATTGGCATACAAACATCTAATGATTTTTTTGTACCCTGGTGCTTGTGATTGCATATTAGGGGTGTGCACCAGGCCCCCATGTCATTTTCATTTTTTGTTTCATTTTCGTTCTTCATCCAGGCCTTCGGGGGTGAGGGGGTGGGTTAGGGTTAGGGTTCTTCGCCCCCATCGTGTTTTACTGTTTTAACTTCCGTGGCCTTGTTTTAAATATTGTTTATTGTTTTAAACTGTTTTTATAGTGTTTTTATGTATTTATAAAATTGTTGGAAGCCGCCCCGAGCTGGTGAACGGAGGGTGCAGGGTATAAATCATAGAAATAAATAAATAAATAAATAAATGTAATTTTCATTATCGTTATTAACGACAATGTCGTTTTCATTTTCATTGTCATTTTTGTTATAATTTTTTGTATCGTTTTTGATATCGATATCATTATCATTATCATTTTGTTATTGTTATTGGTATTGATATCATTATTGATATTGGTACCATTTAAAATAAAAACATTATTTTTGTAATGGTACCGTTATTGACTCGCATGCATAATTAATATTTATCTAAATCTAAGGGAGACAGGGGAAGGGAAAAGGAAAACTATCTATTATCTAATCAGTTACCTATGTAACTATTCTCTCTCTCTCTCTCTCTCTCTCTGTATATATATACAGAGGGGGATATAATGTATATAATGTCCATGGGGGAGAAAGGCAAGGAAACGGAGACGGTTAAATGTAGGGTATGAGGAAGGAAAGGTATTGGTGGGAATACCTAATAAATAAATAAATAAATAAATAATACATTGAGGAGAAGGGAGGATTTTTCATGTGCAAGCACCACAGTTCTGTAAACGCAACCTGACAAGCAGAGCTCTCACAGAATGGAGAGAAAAAACCTGGCCCTCTCATTATAAAGGGTTGCAGTGCCCTCCGCGAGAGCCTCCCTAATTGGTTGTGGGAGGCAGCAGGCATTGAGCAATCACAGAGTGCCATGAGATTGCTGGGGCTTGCTTGCGCTGCTCATTGACCAGCGATACATCCATCAGATACTTCTGAGCTGCTTGTCCCTCCCAACACAGGCACAGTTCAAGATTTCAACCCTGTTTAGGGCTCCAAGATGTCTGCTCCCTTCTTCCCTCTCCACATTTTCCCTCCAAAACCCAATTGCCACAGCACTAATAACGAAAATGAAAATGACATTGTCATTTTTGTTTCTTGTTATCATTTTTGGTATCGTTTTTGGTATCATTTTTGGTATTGATATCAATATCATTATAGCTATCAATATCGTTACCGATATCGGTATTCTTGGTTGTCATTTTCATTATCGTTGTTATTATTTTCGGTTGTCATTTTCATTATTGCAATAACAAAAATGAAAATGACAATTTTCATTATCGTTATTCTAATAACAAAAATGACATGCACACCCCTATCATATTTTCTTTAATGTGGAAATATTTAAGCATGTCTGTTTCACAGTATTGCCCTCCAGATCTCTCTCTCTCTCTCTCTCTCTCTCTCCATTTTCTTCCAACTTTATTTACAATGCATACCATCACTAACAATTCACCAACACAGTTCTACATGCATATAGGGTCTCAGGGTGCCTCTCTGCATCGGTTCCTTGCTGGCCAGGCACAGTTCCTCCTGCAACCAACTAGAGGCAGAGCCCTCCTTGAAACCTACCTCACCTCCATCTGTTTTCTACCAGGGGCAGCCTCTTTGCTTCAAACTAGCTAAGCCCTTTTGAGTCAGAGCCCTTCCTTACTCCGGCCTTACTTTGGTAGTCTCTTTAGCATAATCTCCCTGGCTGGCTTCTGAGGCAGAGATCCCCTAGCTCCTGCTTCTATGGGTATTTTCAGACATTATGAGATCACGCTCAACCACAGTGAACCACGCTTAATTCCGCGGTGGGGCCAAAGAGCCCTGAACGTCTGTTAGGCGCCCACCAGATGTTCACCCCACTCAATACCCACATGGGGTCAATTTCAACCACACTTCCCGGGCTCCCCGGGGGAATATCCTGGGAAGCATGGTCAAAGAGATCCCCATGGGGAAACAACAAAAAGTAACGTCTGGACGCCAATCACCTGATGGAACCAAAGGAAACGATCCCCAGTCGTGGACAATGTACGCAGCATCGCTGACAGGCAACCAGCAACAACACAACCACTGGAGGGAGATTTCAAGGGAAATCCACAGCAGGAAAGCATGGTGGGATGGAGCGAGGAGGGAGGCAGAATAGAGTGGCGGGAGAGAAAGCAAGGGTGGGGGAGGAGGAGTAAGGGGCAGCGGTGGAGGGAGTGCAGGCAAAGGAGGGGGAGCAGGGGGTCATGCTGAGGATGGAGGAGGTGTAGGGACAACACCTGCAGCAGCCAGGACATGATGCCCTGGGGACAGCAGCCGGACTGGGGGAGGCGGAAGAACCCCGGAAACGGGTAAGGGGAATGAAGGGGAGGGGAACAGGGGGCTCAGGGGGGCACGGGGCATGCCCGGGCACAAGGCAGGGAGGGGAGGAAAGGGCACCCGGTGAGGGGGCCAGACCCGCACCCAACCCTATACCCCCACCCCCTGTCCCCACAGACACAGAAAAGGACCCGGGCGGACAAGCCCCCAGAGGACACCGGCCATGCCCGGGAGGAGGCAGAGGTGGAGGAGGAGGAGGAGGATGACCCACAGTGGAGAAGAAGGAGGAAGGCCTACCACAGGGGGGCCAGTGGGGGCTCCAGGAGACCCGGGACTTCATAAGGATATGCGGGACCCTGGAGTACCAGCTGGAGCTCATGCTCAACCAGTGCAACCAGCATGTCTACCGGGATATAGTGGGGGACATGGAGGCAGTGGGGCACCATCGCACCATGGCACAGTGCCACTCCAAGGCCAAGGAGCTGAAGAGGGGGGTACAAGGCCATCTGGGACAACAGTAGGCGGTCCAGACACGGTGCCCAGACTGCCCCATTCTACAATGCCCTGGACCGCATCCTGCACATGAAGGGGTCCATAGTCACCCCAAGGCTCATGGGGAGCACTGTGGTCCAGGGAAGGGAACGGGCTGAGGTACCCCTCCCCTCACTGCCCCCCTGGTAGACATGAGCTCCAGGGCCCCAGACCCCCAGGAGGAATGCCCTGGGACCTCCGGCACCTGCAGACACCCCTGACAGCAGCTTGAAGAGAACACACCCCCAGGCTGGGCATGCAGAGTCCAAGGCTGGCACCCTCATCACCAGTGGTCCATGGCGGAGCACTCCCACACCGAGGGACCGGCCTCGGAGGGATCCAATATGGACATTGAGGGTAAACAGGTGACCCGGAGGGGGGAGGGACCGGACCCATGGGGCCAAGGGCCAAGGGGGGTTGGGGAAGGATGGGCCAGGGCAAGCCCCAGCCCCCCACAGGCAAGGCGGGAGGGGCCCCTCCCCAGGTTGCCTAACCGCACACCCCTACACCAACAACCCCCCCTCCTTGCCTGCAGGCCACAGAACACCCTGGGACCAGACCCAGGTGACTGAGCAGGCAGCTGCTGAGGAGCCCAGCCAGCAGGTGCAGGAGTCAGGTGAGGCAAGCGGTCCGGTAGGGAGGGCACTCTGGGGTGCAGAGAGGGGGTCCCCAGGCAGTCAGAGGGGGTGGGATGGTCCAGGGTTGAGGGGTGGGGAGGGGCTGGGAGAGATTCCTGGGGGCCTGAGGGGCCCCTGCTCCATCCCGGGCAGGGGGCAGGGGCCTGGGGCCCCGGGCAGGATCAAACTCACCCTCCTGTACCAACAGGGAAACCCCAGCAGCCAGCGTCCCCAGGGCCTGTGGCCCAAATGCAATGCATGAGGGAGTACCGGGCATGGGTCCGCAGGCAGAGGGAGGAACAGGCGGAGGAGATCATCCAGACCTCGGCAGAACAGGGGGAGAGGATGATAGCAGCCATGGACTGGATGGAGATAGCCTTTGAGCGGTCCCTGAAGTGGGCGGAGGCGAGGGACAGGAGGCTCCAGGCTGAGGTGCACCTGGAACAGAGGCGGGAGCGCCAGGAACACAGCAGGCAGGTGGAGGTGCTTGGGAGGCTGAAGCAGGCTATCACAGGCATGGTGCGGGAGCACTCAGCAAAGATGGATAGGTCCCACGATATTGGGACCTCTGTGCTCCTGCACGCCGGCACGATGTGCGCCTATGTAATGGCAGGTGCACCCCCGGGCACCCTGCCTGCCCAGGTCCCAATTCCGAGACCCTCGGTGGCCCTGCCCTCCGCCCAGGCACCCCAGATGACCCATGTCCTTAGGGGCCATGCATCCGCCTCCCGCTGCCCCCTGTGCTCTGGAGGGTGCAGCCTCCCAGGGCCCCCCCGGGTCCCATCCCCCTCTACCCCCACTGCCAGCCCCCCTGTCGGACCAGGAAGTGGCAAAGGACACTGCAGGGAACACGGACAGTGGGGGGGAGGAAAGCTCAAAGGGCTCCATGGCCCCCACCGGGTGCTCATGGGGACGACCAAGGAAATGAGGGGGATTGGGGTGAAGGGGTGGGAGGGGGAGGGCAGTGTGATGGGGGCACTGTAGGGGACAGGGCACAACCTGGGTGGAGGGTCAGGGTGGATGTGTACACTTGGGTGCAATAAACGGTGCTTGCACTATTATGACTGCCGGGCCCATTTGTGGGTGAGGGGGGGCAACCATGCAGAGGCATGGCCACAGTACCCCAGGGGGTGGGCCTAGGGGGGAAACCCTCACACCTTGCCCCCCCGGGCAATATGCCTCACCAGGGCGTCCTGGATCCGCTTTGTGTAATGGAACTCCCTGGGGTTCTCGGCATTCACGTACAGGGGCACCGGACCGGGGTCCCGGTGGGGCTCAGGGTACTCCAGGGCTGCTCCCTCTGTCTCGCATACATTGCGGAGCACACAACAGGCACCGATCACCAGGGCCGAGGTCACCACGGTGTAATCAAGCCGCCAGCAACGCACCTCCAGCATTGCTTGAGGGCCCCGAAGGCACGCTCTACCACTGTCTGGCTGGAGCACAGGCGGGTATTGTATAGCAGCTCCACAGGTGTCCGCGGTACAGGGTAGGCCTTCATCAACCACCGGGTTAGGGGGTAGGCAGGGTTCCCCAGGATACAGGGGGGCATCGGGACCTCCTCGATCCAGCTCATGCCCATGTCAGTGAAGTCCCCCAGAACATCCAGGCATAGAAGGGGGAGATGGTCATGATGCTGGCGTCATGACTGCGGATGGAGTTGCCCGTGTAGATGTCTATGAACTGGCCCTGGTGATCCACCACCCCCTGCAGCTGCAGGGAGAAATACCCGTGCCTCTTCACATACTCTAGCACCTCCCCGGAGGAGTGACGGAGTATCTCTATGTGGGTGCTGTCCATGGCTTCCATGCAGTTGGGGAAGCCTCCAGCCATGAATCCCGCCATCACGGCCCCCTGGTCCACCAGCTGGATCATTCTGTCCAGGAGCACACCCTCCACCACCTTGCACACATCCCGTAGGATAAAGGCGACAGTGCTGAGCCCTACCCCGAAGTGCTGTGACACGGACCGGCAGGAGTTGGGTGTTGCTAGGGCCCAGACCCCTATTGCCACCCACTGGACCATGGGAATGGGGGTCCGCATGGAGGTGTGCTGACACTCCAGCCAGGGTGTAAGGAGCTCCGCTAGGCAGAGCAAGGTGTGCTTGTCCATCCTGAAGTGGGCCCTCCAGGCTGGCTCTTCCCATTGGGCCAGTGCCCTAGCCCACCATGTCTGTGGGCGCTCTGCGACCCATAGGCGTCTGTCAATGGGCATAGTGAGCAGGGCTGCCCGGCGCATGATCTCCCTCACCCACAGGAGGCACCTGGCAGCCTTGGGGAGCACTGTGGGCCAGGTTTGGCTCCGGCTCACAGCCTGCGAATCTTCCCTGGAGACCCTCTGTGCCCTGGGGCGAGCGCAGGCACTCCTGCGCCCGTGGTGTGCCCTGCAGGTCCTTGCAGCTCTCCAGGCCAGGGAAACCTGCAGCTGGACAGCCAGGTGCACCTCCGCAGTAAGGAGGCACAGCTGCTCTGTGTAGTCACGGACCCACTCAGCTGTGACCGCGAGGTGCATCCAATAGGCGGCTGCCCTGTTCTGCTGCATGGTGGTGGGGCCCCAGGGGAGGAGATGAACTGTTATACAGGGCCTCTGATGGAAGGGCTGCCTGGGGGTGGGCCCCTAGCTGGCCGCCACCCCCATGGGAGGCCAGGGTATGATTGCATGCAATTGGGTACACCTGCAGGCAGTGCACCGGGCCTCGCCCCTTCATGGGCGTGTGGGTATGTGCGCTTCCTGAGCATCTGCATTCCATCAGGCATCACCACCCCCACCCCCACCCCCTTCTCCCCCTGTTGGCTACAACTTGGCCTTGGAGGTCCGATTAGCTAGACTGTGTGTGCTATTGTGTTATGCACCTGTGCTGGGCCTGCACCCCATGCCTCGCTCTGTCGTGCAACACTGTTGTTGCCTGTGGCCTGGTGTCCTGTCACTGGGACCCACCGGGGTCCCACACCGGGGTCTCCCACCGGGGTTCCCCCCCGGGCCGTGAGGGTATGTGGGCCCCCCTGTCCTTGGTGTTATTCTCCCTGTCTCTCTGGACCATGGCTGGTTGTCTGTCCACCGGGCTCCCGCTTCCATGGGGCCCTCCATATCTGGACCTTCCGTGAGACCATGTCTCTGTGCGACCTGTGGCATACCCCAGCCATGCAGCTGCTCCTGGGCAGTCCTGCCAGCCATGCAGGTGCCTTTGTGAGCTTGAGCTCTGGACTTTGCTACTTCGGCTATGAGGCGAGCGCTCGTGATTGCCGGCTGCATGCAGACACCCTGGGGCTCGTTCGCTTCCCCAATGGGCGCTTCCTGGACAAGCGGTGTACTCATGTGCCCTGGTTCGGAGCTGAGACCATGTCTGCACTGAGCGTGTGTGGCCTGGGTGCCTTCATGCTGTGCCTTGCTGAGGGGGGCCCTGCCTTGGCTGTGTCCTACTTTGCCTGGGTTCATGGGGCACTTGGGTACCAGCGCACCCATGGGGCAGTGTACCACTGGCTGCTGGAGCTGGGACAGCTTCCTTGGCCCCCTTCTGCTGCCTGCTGTGTGGTGGAGCCTTCCGTGGTGGAGCTGTAAGCCCTTCTGGGGGTGTGGTCCCAGTCGGATGTGCGATTTGGGCTGTCCCTGCAGGACCCCTTCAAGGCCTACTACCTGATAGCCCACCACATGTCCATGTTGAGGTACCACCGGGGATTGATTCATTGGCACCACCTGGTTCACTGAGCGGGGCACCCATCCCCAGGGCCCGTGGTGGCCCCCAGCAGCAACCTGTGAGTCCCAGTGTTCCTCCCGGCCCCCCGGTGTCTTGCCCCCGTGTGGGCTCCCGCCCCTGTCCGAGGAGGCTCGTCTCCACTGGATGATCCCTCCCTGATGTGCCTGCCTTGCTGAGGTGTCGCCTGCTTCCTGGGGTGCTGCTGCCCCTGCCTGTGGCCCTGGGCCCCCTCCGGGCCCCACCCCCCAGTCAGCCTGCATAACCGGGTTCTCCTCTGGTGTTGCCCTCCCTGGTGCCTGGGTGCGGTGCTCTGCATGGCCTCAATGACCTGGTTGTGTCCAGCGACCTGTCCCCACCCGCCAGCGCTGCCACTTGCTGCCTGCACCCCCCCTATGCTTGTGTGACCTGGGGGTTCTGGGGCCCCCAGCCTGGCCCTCGGTGCCTCCTCTGCGGTGTGTGTGCATCCTTGGACCTGCAGTGCTTCACCAGCTGTCCTGCCTGCCCAACACCTGCCCCTCAGTGGTGGAGGGGTCTCCGAGTGCCTCCTGGATCCTTCCCGGGTGGCTCCCTGTGCATTGCGGGCCCCTGCTGTGCCTTGGACCCGAGGTCCTGGGGGCCCCCATTCTGGGACTGCCTGTGTTGCTGTGGACATGCCCGTGTGGACAGTTCTGCTGGGGGGGGGTTTCCACCTGGCCTATCACATTGCAGGTTTCCCCCCCTCTTCCCTGTCCCGGTTCCTCCCCCCTTGCTGCCATTGTGCCTTGTGTGTTGTCCGGTCATCCGTGTCCCCCTTCCCTTCCTTTCCCTTGTGTGTGCATGTGTGTGCGTGTGCCCCGGCGTGTGCTCATGCTGTGTGTTCTGCTGTGCCTCCACTGGCTGTGTGCCTGCTGTGTGTGGTACCTGTCCGGCTCTTCTCCCTCTCCACCCTCCCTTCCCATTTCCCTTGTGTGGGAGTTCCCTTTTGTGCCTTTTGGCTTTGTTTGCCCTCAGGCGGCCATGTCTGTGTCCTGCCCCTGCCCGGTGGGTTCTGGGTGTTTTGACCACATCTGAGAATCAGCGTCACGTCTGTTGCACTGCCCCAGCCATTATCTGGTGGCCCGATTCCCGGCCGTGGTCCTGGTCCCGTCACGTCTGTTTGGGGCTTTTTTTGGCCCTGGGGGTGGTTGTTCTGTTCACTCCCACCGGGAATCCACTGTGGTGAATCGGCCGCCCGTAACGTCTGAAAACACCCTATGATGATCTCAGTCTCTTACAATAGGCTATGATGGCTAAGGAGTAGGCATGCTCCCTCCTGTAGCCAACCAAGAGACAGAGTCCTCCCTGGCTCTGTCCTCCCCAACCAGTCTCTCCTGCTGAACTGCAGGCTCATGCTCAAACTTTTATCCTCTGGGCTTGCTCAGCTACGCTTAGGCTCCAATGTCCCACATTAGCCACTCAGGAAGTTAGTCCAGCTGAGGTGTATTAAGGCTCTAGCCTGCACTACCTCAATGCCTACACCTCCAAGGCGGTGCTACCCGCCTTAAAGGGCAAGGCTCCCTTAGCTAGCCTGCCCCTGCTACAGTGGATTTAAGGGGAGATTACAAAATATCAGTTAGATGCCAAATTCCTATAGAAATCCAATGGGGTTTTAGCACTCTACTAATTTTAGCACTCTACCTTTGAAAGTATTATTTATAACACCCACCTTTCTAACCACTGAAGTACCTTTGTATGAGGACATATAAATTAGTAACAACGTAAAAATTAGGGCTGAAATGAGATCTCATCAATCGATAAAAAATCTCCAGAATGGGGATCTTAATGAGATTTTCCCAATTGAGACTCAGCTGTTCTCGTACAATTCTCGTGAGATTAAAAAATAAATAAATTTTTAAAAATGAAAACACTGTGCATGCACAAAATAGTCACATCAGCACCATTTTTGAAAAGGGCAGCCAGTTTTGTGCATGTGCAGACCAGCTGGCCTTTTCCAAAAGGGTGTTGACATGTGCCATCTTGGGAAAGGGACACATTTGCACAGGTGACCATTTTGCACATGTACAGAGCTTTTTTTGAGAATGTTGATTCTTGAAACATAGGAAAGATCCTTTCAAGATCTTGCTGACAACATTCAATTCTCACAACAATAAAACACATTCTTGTTTCAGATAATTGACCTTTGCATTCCATTTGATATGCATAAGCCTATCTCATGGTCAACATCAACAATTGTGTTAGAACTCCCCTGATGACAGACACTATTGATTAGGAAATCTCTAAGCTAAGAATATCCTCTTAGGGCTAAAGGGCCAAAGAGACTCCTTATACAGATTAGAGTAAACAGTCTCTATTTTACATGATGAATATTTCTATGCTTTGTATGCTTTGTTAACTTTGTAAGTCACAGTTCCTTATATCCCTGGGGTTTTATCTGTTTGCAATGGAACCTATTGTTGTTGATTGTACTTCTAGGTAAGTACACCTTCACAAAAGGTAGACTGGAATGTCATAAAGGCACTGATTGGTTTGTCTAAGACTGGATTGCTTATTAGGCAATAAACATGTGTTACGCCAGGCCATGTGTTGCTTTCAATTAATGAGCTGCCCCCATCTTCAACTTATTATGATCACATTTTTAGATTTACTGGGAACACTTTGATGGGTACCTAATCAACGAAAATCAATCAACTGAAATTGCAGAGACACTGCATTTCATCTCCATTAAAATCCTGTTCCCACAGAGCTCTGCTAATCTCCTCATCATTGTTTAAACTCAAAAGGGGACTTCTGTCACCTAGAATATCAATGGCTGTGGGTTCATATCATAATAATTAAAGATTTGCAGGGTTCGTTTGAAAGAAGTAACTAAAGATACCAGGTCCCTCCCTCCCCACCTTTCCAGCTATTGTAATCTTCCTGGACAGAATTAACTAATGCACCTTAGTTGGACATGGAAGGCTGAACAATTGTCAAATTTGAATTTGAATTAACTTCTTTGTGCTAATGTTGGAATAATCTTCTCCTTTCATCTCAACCACAAGAGATCTCTGTTTTAATAACAGGGACGTATCAATTTGTCTAGGGGTCTGGTCCTATGAGGTTCTAAACTCTTTTGACAGCTACTTCTTCTCAAGAATGAACTTCTCAAGACAAAGGAGTGTCTCTACTGCCCACGAAACTTCAGCTAAATGTTTTCAGATGTTGCAAACGGTGCTGTGGTTGCCATTTAAAAGGCAGTACTTACAAATTGATACCAATGGTGTTTGGCATACTTTGTTAAAAAAAACAACCAACCACCTGGAAATATTTTTCATTATATATCAGAAAGAAATCACACTTAACGCTTAACTTCAGTATCCCAGATTAGCTAAGGTGGAAAAGTAACTTGGCTAGGACAGTTTGGGTAGGAAACAGATGGCTGGTTACAAAGGAGGAAAAGAGACTATTGTAGCAACAACCTAAATCAGTAGAATAGATGGGAAAACATCAATGCAGTAGCACAGGAAATGATGCAAAGTGGTAAAATCGCTCAGTCAGTTCATTGACTAAACTCTTGAATAACAAACAGATACTGCACAGTAAGCGATCATTGTTGGTGCGGACCACTTACAGAAAATCTGTTGGATACCTCTTGTTGCTGTGTGTGGTTAAACATTTCAGGTCTACTCGGCACTTGTTTGTAGACTTCAATGGCTTGTGGCAACCCAGCAAGCATGTGGAGTAACATCAATAGCACCCAGTTCACCACTTTTTGACACAGCTGGGTGACCCAATTTTGTGTTGGGACTCATGGGTTGGAAAACACTTGCTTAGAGGCCCCTGTATCAGGGTTAAAATGAGAAGCAATTTTGCTTCTCGCAAAAAAATGTCATTAGTTCGCATAACAGGACCATCCTGGTACAAACTCTCAGTGAACAAATGAACTATTTTGAATAAAATTAATTAATTAAATAAAATAAAAGTTTTCAAACTTGCTGTGAGCTCCAGGGGAGCCTCTGCTTCTTTGAGGGGGTGGGGTTGGGACCTAGAAAATCAGCTGGCCAGCACTGAGTCCAGGAGCAGCTGGGATCTCTGCATAGTCAGTTTGTTAATTTCACCATGCTGCACTGAGAGCTCAGGGGGAGGCAAGGAGAGGAGCTGGCCACAGGTCAGGCAGTACAGGGGTCAGGACTACAAGCTCCAGCAGGCTTTGTGCTGGCTCTGGCTATTATTATGCAAAATTGGTGCACAAATGCTGTTGGGCTTTTGAGCACGAGAGGTTGGAGGAGGCTTATTTAAACCACATGCTACTCCTACCAGACTTGCAATAATAATAGCCAAAGCCAGTGCAAAGGCTGCTGGGGCTTGTATTCCCAATCCTCACACTTTCTGGTCTGGGTGCGGACCAAATCCTCAAGTCCCACTGAGCTCCCAGTGTGGTGTGCTGGACAGCAAACTGATCTTTGGGGTTGGGTTCCTCCCAAGCAGAAGAAACTTCCACGCTGCCTGGACTGGGGCCATTGTACTGGCCAAGGTGCTGGCATTGACCTTTAAAGTCCTTCATGGTCTAGGCCCTCCTTATCTGAGTGATCATCTCAGCCCCTGGGCCCCTGGTCAGCCCCTGTGGTCATCTGGGGGTGCCCTCCTGGAAGTCTGGCGTTACTGACGGGTTTGGACGGATAGGATGGCATTCTTGGCAGCTGCACCATTGCTTTGGAACGCCCTTCCGGAGGTTCACCTCAGCTCGACTCTTCTCACCTACTGACAAAATTTCAAGATCTGGCTTTTCTGCCAGGCATTTGACGGGGAAGGAAGGGAGGGTGGAATGGGTATGTCAGGGTAAATTTTGAGGTTTTGCACTGTGGGTTTTATTTTACACATAATTAGAGTTTTAATGGCATTTTGACATGTTTTATATTTTTATTATTAATTATGTGGTGAGAGGGTGAGGTAAAAATATATGGATAAATAAATATAAATAAATATTTTGTACAAGAGCTCATGCCCTGGCCCTTGGTGGGGTTTGTGTAACAGTGCTCATCTGCAGTTCCCCAGTCCCAAACTTCAACAGTGCCTCTGCCTCTAGCCCCACTCTGGGTGAGCTCTTTAGTTTCAGTCTCTATCCCACATTGTCATGCCAGGGTCTTGTTCCCATACTGCTCAAAATGTGGCTACTTGATTTGGGAGCCTTCTGGGATTTGTCCATGCCATCTCCCTCAGGTGTTCTTGGGGAATTACTCAATCCTTCCAGCTCCCTGCACCGACGTGTCTACAGTCGCTCTGCTGCTCTTTAGGTGGTGTAAATTTCCCCTTTTCTTGCTACCACTTATGAGCCACCTCTAGTCTCTTCTCTGGTCCATGCCAGTCTTGTATGTTTCACTTGCCCACAGATGATAGTTTCCCTCTCACTCCTGGCCACTCCCGGAAGCTCTCTATCCCAGGAACCTGTGCCCTCCTACCACCCGCAATACCTTGTTCTGCTTGTCATGCCCACAGGTGTTTCCCCCCCCCCCCCTTGCTCTGAGGCCCTCATCCATTTGCTACAGCCGTGCTGGCTCCTTGACCCCCCACCCCCAGCTTCCAGAGCAGCATGGTGAAATTAACAAACTGGCTGTGCAGAGCTGCTGCTGATCCTGGATGCAGCACCCGCCAGCTGATCTTCAGACCAATGAGCCCCTCCACCCACAGGAGAAGTGGAGGCTCCTTCACCACAAGGACTGAGTCTGGACTGACTCCCCTGGAGCTCACAGTGAGTTAAATTTTATTTTATTTTTAAAATTCTTTTTAAATAGTTCACTATTTCTTTTGAGAATCACAGTGAGATGCTGTTGGTTCTCAGTTCATTCTCACTCCCTGGGATGAAATGAGAACTTGGATTCTCATTGAGGATGAGAAAAAACACAAACTCGGTTTTCAGCCCTGCCTAGCATACAAACACATAAGAAGATGCTGTCACTCCCCAAAAAGTTTAAACTTTGCTTTAAAAAGGCAGGCAATAGGTGCAGTCAGGCAAGCCTGGTTGGTACTGATCTAGAGCTAAAATTAGGTCCTCAGAAAACAGCAGGATTCTGGTACTCAGTTCCAAATTTCTGAAGTTCCGAGAACCAAGGCCGGTCCTCAGAAAACTTTGGAAAACTTCAGAAACCTCAATTGAGTGCTGGCACCATTGTGCACATGGCTGGAGTGATCCAGATGGTTCACCTTCCCAAGTTTCTCTGAACTAGGAAACAAAACTTAGTGCCATATTTAGTAGGAGGGGGGTATGGGAGGGGACCAGTTGAGTGATGGACAAGCCAGATGGCAAGGTTTGATTGACTGGCAAAGGCAAAATAAAAGTGGCTGTACAACCAATTTCCATTCTCTACTGAATTTGGATGTGTGTGCAACCCTGCTGATCTGTAAGTAATTGGCTTGTGGGGGTAGGGTGCCTATCCTGGCAAGGCATGGCCTGTCCTGTCCATAGGGGCAATGCTAGGGGACACGGGTTAGTTGTTTCCACCATGCCATGATTTTTAAAAAAAGAAATAAGTGGGTGCCACACTGCTGCTGCCTGCTTCTTAGCAACATAGAGACCAGAGGGATCTCTGCTTTTCTCCACTTCCCCTGGCCTGGGCTGTCCAACTTACCAGTGCCCCACAAATTCCATTCCTTTTTTAAAAATAAGGGGGTACCAATGCTGCCTGCTTTTTGCACTGCTTAGCACCATGGTGGCCAGAGGGATCTGCCTAGTGCCACTTCCCCTGGCCTGGGCTGTCCATATACTGGGGCAATTCCAGGGGTTGCCACTGTTGGAGAAACAGCTCCAGATGACATCAATCTTTTGCACCAACAAACCCTAATGACCACTAGGGGCACTGAGAGTAGAGATAGTGAGTTAGTGTGTGTGTCACTTTAACCTTTCTGATCTCTGCTTCTAAGCTCCCTCTTCCCCCTCTCAGGTGGGATGTGCCCAGGAAGCTCCTACTGGACTTCCTCCTTCTTCCTGACCTTTCTCCATTCCTTTCTTCTTCCTCTGACCTTCAACATGACTGGCCACCATGCTGGTGGCAGGTAGATAGAAAGATCTAGGGATAGGCCTTTCCGATCACAATGTATTTCTCAATAAAGTAGATTATTTTCGTTCTAGAAACAATCTCCAAGGTGTTGATTACTTCTAAGCTGTTGTTACTGAGATTTCGAGCTATTTTCCTTTTGCTGTGTGTAAACTCTGCTGATGCCTAGCCAGAGCTCTAACAGCTCCTGGCACAGTACACAGTGAAACTTTTCTTTTTGGTTTTTGACCACTAATACAATCCAACAGCCACCAGTGCCAAATATACTTAAAGTTTGGGTTCTGCTGCTGCTGCTTGTACTGCCTGTTGGCAAGTTGGCAGCAGCCTAGAGGCCAGAGAGGAATCACTTTTTATGTGCTTTTTGTGGGCACTGTGGCTGTAATTTGTCTGTGGGTTCAACTTTGCCAAGATGTGACTAACCACTGGGGCACAGGGAATATATACTTTCTTTCTGGTTAAAAGAATATGGTGTGTGCCGGTGTGACTAGAGGTGGCTCATAAGTGGTAGCAAGAATCACAATCACATGCTGCAGCACTGTGACAGAGGACATAAGAGAATCTCCATTGACTCTTTCCTAAACAGATGCTTCTGACTTTCCAGTAAAAAGTGAGGCAGAGAAGTTGTGATGGTCACAGAACAGATTGAGAATATTTGGTTGAATATTTGTGTGTGTGTGTGTGTGTGTGTGTGTGTGTGTGTGTGTGTGTACTTCCTTGCATAGATGGGCAATCGGCAGGAACAATACAGATTTTGTGTGGGTGGGTGAGTTTCTTTATTGTGGGTGTTGTTATTATGTCTGCTGGGCTGGCTTTTTTGTTGTTGTTATTGCCTGCAGTTGCAATTTCATGGGTTTGTCCCACTTTTGCTAGCCTGCTTTTCTGGGCACAACTTGGTTGGCATAGTGATTTTAATGTGGGTGCATTGCTAATGGTGGGCCATGCTGTGAGTACTTCTGGCTTCCCCCCCCCCCACACACACACTTTCTGCACACAGTTGCACTGTTTGGGTTTGTCTTCTTCAATGATTGTCTCACTCTTGCTAGCCTGCTTTTCTGGGCACTGCTTGGTTGGCATAATGATTTTAAAGTGGGTGCACTGCTGATGGTGGGTCATACTGTGGGTACTGCTGCCTTTTTTTGGATTTCTGCATGCAGTTGAACTGTTTGGGTTTGTCTTCTTGAGTGATTGTCTTACTCTGGCTAGCCTGTTTTTCTGGGCACTGCTTGACATAATGATTTTAAACTGGGTGTACTTTAAAATCATTAAAGGAAAGAGTTCTGAAGTTCTGAGTTATGGGGATTTCTGAGGTCCAGAGTTCTGAGTTCTGAATTCTGGGTCCTCGGAAAAAGTTCCAAAGTTCAGCCAAGTACACGGAGTGGGTACTAGGAACTTCAGAACTCATCTAAGTTCCCATCTAAGGTCTATTCAGTGCAGCCTTATACTGATACCCGTGTACCTTGGGGCAGGAAATTTCAGCTGCCACACTGCAGGTCCAGTGTGGAGAAGAAGGCAGATGCCCCACCCGCCCATGGAAAAACTGGGTGGGTGGGCTTCTGTCAACCATCCCACCATACTCCCAGACTGAAGAACCAGCTACATGTGTGGTAACCTTGCCCCGCCCCATCAACCCTCTCCCAGCTTGCCCACGAACCCACCCCAGCTATGACGTGGCTACTCGGGGAATGACCAATGTGCCCACTGCTCAAGGTCCCGCAGTGGACATTGCCACAGGTCAGGTCAAACGGTGACCATATATATGGAAGGTAGACCCTTACCCTGATCTGGCCAGCCTTACCCCACATTGGGCAATGCAATCACATGCTGTATCCCTGGACTTTTATGAAAGACACATTGCGTATTATGGGTGTGCATGCCATTTTACTTATTACAATAATGATAATGAAAATTGTCATGTTCATTATTGTTATTGTAATAACGAAAACAAAAAATGATAATAATGAAAATAGAAATGAAAATGACATTTTGTTTTTGAAATAAAAGTAAAAAACTGAAAAACGTATTTCTGGCTATAACATTTTGTTTCTTATTCTATTCTAATGAAACTTGGGGAGGTTGTACCCCCAGTGGAGGGCACTATGTTTGCCAATTTTCAAAATGATTAGATAAAAGGAACCAATCATAAAAGCAATTGAACGTTGTGATTTTAAGAAAAGCTCCATACACATTCATGACTACAACTTCTTTATCTTCCATCCAATTTGCATGTAACGTGAATATTATGTCCCTCCACAAGATTAACACATCTGCCAATTTTCAGAGATATTGTACGAAGGGTCCTGATGGTATAAGACATTAACTTAAAAATACATTTCCAGTTCTAACATTTGTATATTCCATTCTGTTTACAGGATATTTAGCAGAAATGTATCACATACCTTTTCTGTCATCTCTACCAAACTACAGGATAATTTGATAAAGGGACCCAATTTTATAAGCAATTGAAGTTGTCCCCTTGAAGACCATTATTTGGATAAATAGCAAAACATGCAGTGCCAGTCACAGGCAGCACCTGTCATGGCAGGGGAGGGGAAGATGTAGGAGGGAGAATGGGGATCAACCCAACAAACTGACAGACACATTATCTGGCCAATTACTGCATGCTTCCAGCTTTACAGGACCAATCGGTAGTGACTTCGAGGCAGGCATAGGGGGTGGCCCCGAGGCGGTCATAGAAGGGATGTAACTGGGACTTTGCGGATAGCATCCCAGCAATCAGGAGACATAGTTTACACATCCAGACTGGTCAATTATCATCACAATCACATACTGCAGCACTGTGACAGAGGACATAAGAGAATCTCCATTGACTCTTTCCTAAACAGATGTTTCTGACTTTCCAGTAAAAAGTGGGGCAGAGAAGTTGTGATGGTCACAGAACAGATTGAGAATATTTGGTTGACATTTCTGCTGGCCAGTTGACATCACAAACCAATCTTATACCACAGTGACACATAAGAGAATCCTTGACATAGGCTCCTTCTCTGCATATGCTGTGCCGGCGCATAAAATTGGGACCCTTTACCACATCTTTCTGATATTTGGCAGAGATGATCATGAAAGTGTGATATATATTCCTGCCAAATATCATGTTCACTGGTTGGACTACAAAAAATGTCACAGTTAGACTTACATTTATAAGTGAATTGCTTATACCACCAGAACCCTTTATCCAATACTTCTGAAAGTTGGCAGAAATAGTAAAAATGGTAAGAAATATAAATGTGCCAAGTATCATCTACATTAAATTTGAGACAAAGAACTTACACCTAAGAATACATATAAAGATTTTTGCAAAATAAAATAATTCAACTGCTTTTAAATTGGATTCCTTTATCCAATCTTTTTGGACTTTGGTAAACATAATGCATTCCATGATAGGTATAATTACACCACCTTTCAGCCAAATATAGTAAAAAACAAAAAAGATACAGTCAAAAATGTGTTTTCCATTGAAACCAATGGAAAACGAAAATGAAAGCAAAACCAAAAATGACAATTTGATATTTATAAAAATTAAAGCAACAAATTTAAATAATGAGAACAAAATTAAAACTACATGGGCACCTGGTGCACACCTCTTTTGCATATCAGACAGCTGCCTGCCACACCGCGGGGGGCAGCCACCAGCCACATGATGCAGGGTAATGATCTCTGATGTGTGGTAATGCTGCCCAAATTGGGATAACATGTAATGTGGCTTCACCCAATGGGTGGGACCAGGGCAACCTCACGCACTGGTCAAAGTGATCCACTTGCTCCTGAGTGTGTCAGACTTATGGAAGTGACAATGGGTGAAAACAGACATGGACTATAACTCCACTATAACACCACTTTAAAATTTCTTATGCATGTTGCAGGGTGGTATTAACGCCCTATGCAGCCATGCAACATGTATAAGAAATGTTACAGTGATGTTAAAGCAGAGTTAAGGTGCATGTCTGTTTTCACCCACTGAAAGGTCTTTGTGACAATCAGAATTTTCCAGGGCAACTGGGATTATCCTAATATTCAAGTATATGTCTTGTCCTTGTGGGATATTGATTTAGATTGGTTATTTCATGCCACGTACGGGCATGTAATGGAATTTGTACGGATGGACGAACGCAGGTTGGAAGTTTGGAGTTCGGACCAAACTCAAATAGTTTGGTCAACCAAACTGAACCTGTGAACTGAACTCAAATTTGAATGTTTTGTTCGGATGTGTTCGGTGAGTTCGGAATTGAATTTCCATTGGTTTCAATGGAAAACACATTATTGACTGTAACATTTTTGTTTTCTAAGATATGTGGCTGAAAGTTGGAAAGCCTATACCTCCAATAGAAATCATTACGTTTACCAAATATCAAAATGATTGAATAAAGGAATACAATTGTACAAGCAGTTGAATTATAGTATTTTGCAATATTCTACATATACATTCTTAGCTGTAACTTCTTTGTCTCAGATCTAATCTTGGTGAAACATGTCCTTCTTATACCCCTTCCCATAGTAACTATCTTTGCCAAATTTCAGAAGGATTGGAAAAATGGTCTTGGTGGTATAAGCAATTAACATATACATGTATGTCTGACTATAACATCTTTGTAGTCCAACCAGTGTGCATTAGGTTTGGCAGGGATATATATTACACTTTCATGATTATCTCTGCCAAATATCAGAAAGATTTTGTAAAGGCTCCCAATTTTATATGCCTGTACAATATATGTGGAGAAGGGGCCGATGCCTGGGATTCTCTTATGTCACTGTGGTATAAGATCGGTTTGTGATGTGAATTGGCCAACAGAAATGGCAACCAAATATCCTCATTCTGTACTGGGACCATCCCAACATATCTCCCCCACTTGTTTCTGGGAAGTCAGAAGCATCTGTTTAGAAAAGAGTCAATAGAGATTCTCTTATGTCCTCTGTCTCAGTGCTTCAGGATGTGATTGTGATGATAATTGGCCATCCTGGATGTGTTTAAACTATGTATCCTGACTGCTTGGATGCTATCTCTGAAGTCCCAGTTATTTTGCTTATGCCCGCCTCAGGGCCGCCCCCTATGCTCACCTTGAAGCCACTACCAATTGGTCCTGTAAAGCTAGAAGCATGTGGTAATGTGTTTGGCCATTGAATGTGTCCATCAGTCTTTGGGGTTTCTCAACATCCTTCCTCCTACAGTCTCTCTTCCCCCTGCCATGCAGGGTGCTTGCCTCTGACTGGCACTGAATATGCTGTTATTCATCTGAATAATGATCTTCACAGGGACAACATCAATTGCTTATATAATTGGGTCCCTTTACTAAAATCTCCTGTACATTTGCTGAAATATCAGGAAAGGTATTTGATACATTCTTGCCAAATATCCTGTAAACAAAATGGAATATCAGAATGTTATAGCTGGGAATGTAGTTTCAGGTTAATGTCTTATACCCTTGGTATCCTTTATTCACCCTTTCTGAAAATTAGTAGAATTATTAAACCTATGGAGGGAAGTAATACACACAAGTTTCATGAAAATTGGATGCAAGATGAAGAAGTTGTAGCCATGAATGTGTATGGATCTTTTCATAAACTCACAACATTCAATTGCTTCTGAAATCGGTTTCCTTTATCTAATCATTCCAAATCCTTGTAAACTTAATGCCCTCTATTAGGGGTACAATATCTCAAAAACTCATCAAAATTTAATAAAAAACAAAAATGTTATAGTCAGAAATATGTTTTTCAGTTTTTTCACTTTATTTTAAAAATAAAATGTCATTTCTAGTTCCTGATTGCAAAAATCTAAAGACTGAACCAAGCCCGACTGAATAAATACTGAATCTGAACTCAACATTTGACCTGAACCACCAAACAGCCTAACAACCGAACCTGGTTCTGTTTGCACATCCCTAGGAATTTGGTCTTACTTTGGCATCTGCATGTGATTTAACTTGGGTATTTGGTGGTACAGAGGGTGATTTATAACATTATGGGCCTCCCTTTTACCACAGTCAATCCCCTGTGGTGGAGGAGGGTCCAGAACATCTGAAGGGGTTCTGAAGGGGTTCCCGCCATGAACCTCCAGCGGGAATCTGATGAACCACCATTCTGGAGGGGAGGCTGGTCTCCCCTCCGGAATGGTGGTTAGCTGAACCATGGTCTGGAAATGGCAGAGAGTAATGTCTCCACCGAGTCTGGAGCATGGTTACCTCCACCGAGTCTGGAGCATGGTCCCGGCCACGATCCGGGATCAGGCGCAGTGGCCAGATTGGCTGCTGTGCCCGCCCATCTCCTGGAGGGTGGCCATCTGGGGGAGCATGGGGTGGCAGGACTGTGAGGCCACAAGTTGCACCGCACAGACCCACCCCTTCCCAATCCCCAAGTGGAATCAGGCTGGCACATATAAAAGATGGATGGCCTGATTCCTGTCCAGGATCTGAAATGGATCACGGACCATGGCAACGAGGGAGGCCGGTACGTCTGAAATCACCCATAGTGTCAGTTGACATTGGGCATTTGGTGGTATTTGATTTAGTGAAAGGGGGGGAAGAACATACGATGGCATGCAATTTAAAGAAGATGTGGGCAGAGGGTTTTTATATTGCCAACTGGAATTTATTTTAACAGACTTTGTGTCTCACTAATTTTTCACTCATTCATTATATGCACCAACATATAATGATATAAGATGGCCCTGAATGGAGAAGCACACTGTTACGGGAGGGGCTACAAGGTGAGGGGGGAACCCAGAGGGGACAGGGTATCTTACAAGCCCTAATTGGCAGACACCCCAACAGACACAAAGACACCCCAAACGCTCGGGCTATATGCTCTTGTATTGGAAGACAGCCCCTCAGGATAACTGTTGGCCCTAGTACCTTCAATAGAAGGCAGGCCGTTTCATCATTAGGGTGGAGATAGCATGGCCCAGAGCTCAGCCCCCACTCGTGCACCCAGGAGGCATATTTCACACCACCCTTATCCCACACCCCACACGTACAGAGAAAGAAGTGCTGTGGAATATGATAGGGAAGTGCTCCACTCGTGGGGATGACCAGGGAAGATAAGAACCAGGGCGACGGGCTGGGGAACGAGGGGCAAATACCTGTGGTACCTCAGGAGGAAGGGAAGAGGGGAAAAGGGTTAGACAGGGGAGGGGTGGTTTGGATACACTCACACACTCTCACTATAACACTGATACTACACCCACACTCCGTGCACTCACCTTGCTCTCTCAATCTATCTTGCTTCACCTTTCACCCAACAGTCACGCTCACACTGTCTCCCACGTTTCTCTACAAGTCTCTCCTTCACTCTGACGCAAGGGGCCAGTCTCTCAGCAGCGCTGATCACTGGCGCTGCTGCAATGACTGCCCCCTCCTTTTGAAGACATGACTCTGCCCCCCGCAATGCCCGGATATGAGCGGAGTGATGTACAACGTCCACAGGCCCTGCCTCTCCACACTGTCGTGCAGTCGGGGTTTCCCCTGCGTGTGTGGCGTAGTGCCTTTGTCTGCTGGTGCCTACCTCAGGATTCCCCAATTGACCCCTGTGCTGAGGGACTGACAGGCAGCGCTTTTGCTTGCCATGCAGCCCCCTATGTCTCCGTCCCCCAAGGAACCTTACAGTACCCCCCCCCCAGGGCCCCGTCCCCTCCCCCGTCGGGATGGGCCCGGTTTACCATGGTAGTGGGCATGAAAGGAGCGAACTAAACAGGGGGCATGGATGGAAGAGGCTGGCTCCCAGGAACGACTAGAAATGTCATAACCCTTCCAGTCCACAAGATATTGCAGGGCGCCATATCAACGCCGAGAATCAAGAATGGCCTGAAGCTCATACTCTGGAACATGGTCTATGGAGAGAATGGGGCGAGGTGGAGTGGGAGGGGTGAACAGAGGGGGTGAGTAGGGCTTCAACAGTCAGACATGGAATACCGGGTGTCACTGTATCTGGGGGGGAAGCTGTACCTGGTACGTGACAGGATTCAGTTGGTGTTGTATGCTACAGGGGCCAAAGTACCTGTCAGCTAGTTTGGAGGTTGGATGACCAGAAGGATAATGGTGTCGATCTACCCATACAAAGTCCCCGATGTTGAAGGATGGGGCTGTGCGACGACGACGATCGGCTGTTGTTTAATAATGGAGGCGTGCCGAGTGCAGAGCTGTGCGGGCCATCGCATGATAGGAGTGGAGTTTCTGGATCAATGCTCCGGCAGCAGGAACATTTGTTGTAGGCAATTCGGGAAAAGAAGTCATGGGTGGACGCCATAGGAGACGTAGAACGGAGAAAAGCCAAGGGAAGCATTGGGGGCATTGTTATGTGTGAACTCTGCAAGCGCTAAATAATTGATCCAATCGTTCTGTAAATAATCAATATAACATCATAAATATTGTTCCAATGATTGGTTAGTACGCTCAGCGTGACCGTTAGCTTGTGGATGATATGCAGTAGTGGGGGTTAGATGGACACCTACCAGTTTAAATAGGCTTCGCCAAAAGCGAGCGATGAATTGTGATCCTCGGTCTGATATAATAGCATGAGGGAGGCCGTGTAATTTAACAACTTGTTGTAAAAACAAAAGAGCTGTTTGAGGTGCAGAGGGCATCCCCCTACAAGGGATGAAATGAGACATCTTAGTAAACTGGTCGACTACCACATATATAGTGGTGTATCCCTGTGATGGGGGAAGTTCTACGATAAAGTCCATGTTGACTCGTTGCCAGGGTGCTGTAGGTAGGGGGCTTAATTGTAAGAGACCTTGGGGTTTTTGATGAGGGACCTTGGTACGGTTACATACCTGACACTCTTGAACATATGCTCGTACATCTTGCCGCATTGATGGCCACCAAAAATGCCGCTGAAGGAGGGAGAAGTTACGTTGTTGTCCTGGGTGCCCTGCTAGGGGCGCATCATGGTGGGCTTGCAATACCTCTTGTCACTTGTATCTTGAGAGGTGTCCTGGTGTCTAGAAAGGATGAAAAGTTATTTACCGACCTTTTCCTGGAGGAGACTGTTTTCTTTGTGGCTGCAAATACGGCTTGAGATAACATTATCTCGTTTTGCGGGGCCAGGGTCCTTACAGTCTCGGTGTAACGGGAAAGGGCATCAGTGACAATGTTAGCCTTTCCCGGGCGGTATTGTATCTGAAATGAAAAACACGCAAAAAACAGAGCCCACCGGGCATGACGTGCATTCATGGTACATACAGTTTGGAGGAAAGTCAGGTTTTTGCGATTGGTTATCACTTGTACTGGGTGGATAGCACCTTCAAGGTAGTGACGCCATGTTTCAAAAGCCATTTTTATGGCAAGAAGTTCTCGGTCCAATATGGTGTAATTTTGTTCTGCGGGTTTGAGCTGGCGAGAGTAAAAGGCACATGGTAATGGGTTGGTTGTGTCCCATTTTACTTGTGACAGGACTGCCCCAATGGCAGTACTAGATGCATCGGTCTCGACGATAAAAGGTAGGGTGAAATCTGGGTGTTGCAAAATGGGGGCTTGGCTAAAAGCCGCCTTCAAGTAATCGAAAGCCTGTTGTTGGTCGTCAGTCCACACATATGGTTGGCGCTTCTTTAGTAGACGTGTAAGGGGGGCTGTCTTCTCAGCGTAGTTGGAGATGTATTGGCGGTAGTAATTTGCCATGCCAAGAAAACGCTGTAAAACCTTTATGGTCTGGGGCGCCGGCCAGGCGATGATAGCATGAATTTTGGCGGGATCCATCTTTATACCTATGGGGGAAATAATAAACCCTAGAAAGTGGATCACATGTTGATGGAAGGCGCATTTTTTGACCTTACAATATAAATTATTTTGTTGTAGACGCTGAAGGACCATACGAACACGTTGTATATGTTCCGTCTCATTCTTGGAGTAGATAAGAATATCATCCAAGTATGCAATGACATAGACGTCCAAAATATCACGAAATATATCATTGATCAAATACTGGAAGGTGGCCGGGGCATTAGCGAGTCCATAGGGCATAACTAAGTACTCATATAACCCATATCTTGTGCGAAAAGCCGTCTTCCACTCGTCTCCGTGTCTAATGCGTAGAAGATTATAAGCACCTCTTAAATCTAGTTTAGTGAAAATGGAGGCCCCTTGTAATCTATTTAAGAGTTCTGGAATAAGTGGCAGGGGATACTGGTTTTTTATAGTAATGGCATTAAGTCCCCTGTAATTATGCAGGGGCGCAAGCCCCCATCCTTTTTTGGGACAAAAAATAAAGGTGCTCCCGCCGGGGAGGTGGAAGGGTGGATGAACCCTTTTTCCAGATTTTCATCAATGTACCTTTTTAAGGTCTTGAATTCTGGTTCCGAAAGGGAGTAAATTCTCCCATATGGGGGCATCGTATTGGGAAGTAGATCTATGGGACAGTCGTAACTCCGGTGGGGTGGTAAGACTAAGGCTTCTTGTTTCCGGAAGACCGCTAATAGATCATGATACTCAGGTGGAATAGAAATGTTGGGGGGAACAACGTGAGTGCCGGCTACGATCTGAGATAACCACGGGAGCTTTAGGACCTGGCACTGGGAGCTACAATGGCTAGATGAAAATAAAAGGGTCCTCGCCTGCCAATTTATGGAAGGATTCTGTAGTTGAAGCCAAGGAAGGCCTAGGACTACAGGAAAAAGAGGGGTACTCATGATATCGAACGAAAGGTTCTCCTGGTGGTGATCCCCAATGGTGCCTTTTAGGGGCTGCATTTGCTGTCTTACTGGACCGGACTTCAAGGAAACCCCATCAATGGTAACAACTGCTTCAGGATATTCCTTCTGTTGAGTTGGAATATGATGTGTGTACACTATGACTTCATCGAGAAAATTCCCCGAAGTTCCTGAATCAATAAGCGCCCGGACGACAATGCTCTGGTGGGAAGAAAAAGTCAAAGTGATAGGGATATGAAAATGCCCCCGACTCGGGAGAGAAGGCAGGGCCTTGTGTAACCCTTGCACAGGGGCTTTTATTGATCCTGCCGAGACCCCCTCCTGTACGCCTCGACTTCTTGCGTTTCCCATTCTTCTTCGCTCGGGGGGGAGCTGTGGACACTCTGAAATGAAATGACCTGGTTTCCCACAGTATAGACAAAGGAGTTGCTTCCTTCTTCGTTCTTTTTCCTGTGGGGTTAAAGGCCCCCGTGAAGCACCTAGTTGCATAGGTTCTGGCTCCTCGTCTTTCTTTTCTTCCGGTCGGGGCATCACAGGTAAGTACGCTGTGCGGGGGGCCCAAGGACGGGGAGCTTCCGCCCGCCGTTCTCTCCTTCTTTCCATTAGTCGGTCTTTGATTTGGCAGGTCAGATTCACTAATTCGGACCAGGTTGCGGGGGTAGAGGTTAATGCTAACTGGTCTTTCAACTCCTCATTAAGGACCTTTCGAAAATGGACCTTTAATACTGCATCTGGCCACTCCAGTTCTACAGACAAATGCTGGAATTGCGTGATATACTCTAACAAGGGCCCCTTACCTTGTTTCAAGGTCATAATTGCCATCTAGGCATCTTTTACTCTAAGGGGGTAATCGAACAAAAATTGAAACTCGTCAATAAACTTTTTATAATTTTTTAGGAGTGGACTGTCTTTTATCAACAATGGTGTAGCCCATTCTAGTGCTATCCCTTCTAAATGTCCTATAATAAATGCTACCTTCAGGGCATCTGTAGCATAGGTGCGTGGCTGTAATTGGAAAGCTAATTTACATAGGGCCAAAAACCCTTGAAACTTCTTTCATTCCCCATTAAAACGTGCAATAGGGGGGTTTTGGTTCTTTCCCTCATGCGGCCCCTGCGCCACCCATTTCCTCCTGCTCTTCCATGGAAGGCTGCTCTGGAAGGTCCTCATCTACCCCTGTCATCTCCATCCTAACCTGGGCCTGTTGCTCCTTAATATCCTTAATTTCAAACGCCAGGGACTGAATAGCCCTGTTCATTTCCTCTAATTTCCCCTCTAGATCCATGCCGGTGATACTGTTACGGGAGGGGCTACAAGGTATGGGGGGAACCCAGAGGGGACAGGGTATCTTACAAGCCCTAATTGGCAGACACCCCAACAGACACAAAGACACCCCAAACGCTCGGGCTTTATGCTCTTGTATTGGAAGACAGCCCCTCAGGATAACGGTTGGCTCTAGTACCTTCAATAGAAGGCAGGCTGTTTCATCATTAGGGTGGAGATAGCATGGCCCAGAGCTCAGCCCCCACTCGTGCACCCAGGAGGCATATTTCACACCACCCTTATTCCACACCCCACACGTACAGAGAAAGAAGTGCTGGGGAATATGACAGGGAAGTGCTCCACTCGTGGGGATGACCAGGGAAGATAAGAACCAGGGCGACGGGCTGGAGAACGAGGGGCAAATACCTGTGGTACCTCAGGAGGAAGGGAAGAGGGGGAAAGGGTTAGACAGGGGAGGGGTGGTTTGGATACACTCACACACTCTCACTATAACACTGATACTACACCCACACTCCGTGCACTCACTTTGCTCTCTCAATCTATCTTGCTTCACCTTTCACCCAACAGTCACGCTCACACTCTCTCCCACGTTTCTCTACAAGTCTCTCCTTCACTCCAACGCAGGGGGCCAGTCTCTCAGCAGCGCTGATCACTGGCGCTGCTGCAATGGCTGCCCCCTCCTTTTGAAGCCCTGACTCCGCCCCCCGCAATGCCCGGATACGAGCGGAGCGACGTACAACGTCCACAGGCCCTGCCTCTCCACACTGTCGTGCAGTCGGGGTTTCCCCTGCATGTGTGGCGTAGTGACTTTGTCTGCTGGTGCCTACCCCATGATTCCCCAATTGACCCCCGTGCTGAGGGACTGACAGGCAGTGCTTTTGCTTGCCGTGCAGCCCCCTACGTCTCTGCCCCCCGAGAAACCTTACACATGCTAAGGGTCACAAGCCAAATTTATTTTTCAGAAAAATAGCTAGGCAGACACTGGGTGGAAAACAGAGGCCCAGAGGCCCACGATAATATCAAAACCAAAGCTGCTTTCATGTTTCAAAATCTGACAAACTTTCTAAGAACAAATCCCTCAATCAAATTCTTATGGATTCTTTTTAATGAAACCTGAAAGCATATGCTACATTCTTTTTTTTTTCTTTTTTTCCCCTGCCCTGGCAAAATGTGGCAATGAATGGGCTAGATATTAATGTTGTAAATTTATCAATCCAAGACACTTGAGAACCCCTTAAAATAAATTAGAAAATCGGCAGTAAAATGCAGAAGACTTTCAATTTTCCACCTCATGTCATTTTCCTTCATAATTGCATTCTTAAAATATGTGCTCAAAGAACAATCTTCCCACTTCTCCCCTTAGATTATATTTACTATATTACCTTAGTACCTGCTAAAGAAATTTAATAACACTGTCCCATAGTTTCACAATGAAAAATTAAAACATTGAGTGCTTGCTCTCTCTCTCTCTCTCTCTCTCTCTCTCTCTTCCTCCCCCTCCCTCTTTTATAAGCTTTCTATTTTTAGTTTTTTTAATCTTGTCAGCTATAGAAATCAATGAAGGTGTGAACAGAACATTTTGTCAGACTTACACCCTATATCTTTATTTTGCTACAGACACATATCTAAATGGAACCAGTTGCTCCCTTGAATCCATGTGCAGAAAGATTCTATTGTCTATGTAGCACCTTTCTTCTCTGTCCCTGGATCCCAGAGAAGGCTCTCCAAATGGCTACAGATCCATGGGACAAGACTGATAGACCAGGGTCAGATTAATCACTATGCTGCAGCTTGACATCCCACAAGTGCTGAGAGCAGGGTTACAGTTCCCCCACAGACTTTGTTATAAAAAAATCCACAGGAGTCTGGGAGGCTCAGGGCCAAATTCTGCAGGTCCCTGTCCTCCACCCCCAGTCTCATCACACTGGGCCCTACTGCGTTGGGTGGGTGGGTGGCTGCCAGGGCTTGTCTCCCCCCCACCTCCCCTAGCCTGGCAAATCAACTCACCCAGCAGTGACTGTGGTGGCAGCAGCAGCGCCTCTCAGCATTCTCCAGCCGGTTCCTCTGGTCACGTCCTGTTCTGTCCCACGTGGCCTCTCAGGGTGACACATCTGGATGACATCATCTGACTGTGCCACTCTGGGAGGCCCAATTGGGAGGGGCCAGGAAGTGGCTAGAAGAAACTGATGGAAGAGCGCTGAAAGGAGCTTCTGCTGCTGTTGCCAGTTGAGTTGATTTGCCAGGTTGGGGGGGGGGGGGAAGAAAGCCCTGGAAGGCCCACCCCACCCAACGCAGCCTGGGAGAGGGGGAGGAGTCTCAAGGTTTTTGTCGACGCACCCCCTAATGAGACGCAGGCACAGTACTTGAATTAGAAAACAGGCCGCACTCTTTATTAACCAATGTCAGGCCGGTGGGTAATTGCACAAGCAATTTGGGTCCAGTATGCTTAGCTAATTATCAGCTGTATTAACTGAGGCAAGCCCTTGATGTGCCTTCCAGTGACTTTGCCTATTAACCTAACAACTTCACCTCTTTGACAGGTCACTGGCCATGGCCGAAAGTGGCAAGCCCGCTCTGGGCCAGAGTAAGGAGGTTCCGTGTCCACAAGGTGTAGGACTGTGCCCGTTCTTATTCACCCTGATAAGGCACATCTCCCAGGGACATGATACCAGTGCATGCTGTGGCAATTACCTGAATATCACTTCCCCCATCTCTTAAGGAGATGACTCTAAATTTCCTATAGCCTTACCTAATTATCCTACTATCACATACTGGATCCCTGCCACAAAGGGGTAGTCATAAAACGCACTACCCTGATCCCCGCCGCCTTATTCAAACAAGGGACTGCAAATGTACCCCCAAAACAGACAAGTACATTTCATTCCCAAGAGGAGATAAATGTATCCCATCACTATGGCACAATTCAGGCCTTGTATAAACTATCTCTGAATGCCGGATTGAAGTACCCCCTAATCCCACTATTCATTTCTCTATTTCTCTGTTAATATTTCTCCTAGTCTTATCCACCCTACCTGGGTTCTGCACCCTGCCCCATTTTAACCTGGGGATTAAATCCATCCAAACTAAGTGAACACGGGGGAACCATTGCCTCACAGTCAACAGGTCATTCTTAATACTTATAATCAAGTTAATTCCTTTACGAATGGGATATCCTTTTCCCCCAAATGAACCATTATAATATTTGCTGCCAGCTTGTCAGCCATTCGCTGCAGAGTAGGTATCAACTGGTGTTATCGCATCCTGCTTTTTCCCATCTGAACGATCTGCATTGTGCTGGACAGACCCAACTCAGTACCATCTGATGTCTGTGCCACCACACAACTTGCCAAATGGATCATGTGCCCAACGATCCATACCACACGTCGGGTATCCAAAAAGGTACTGCACCCTAAGTACATAAAGCACATTTAATATAGTAAGGGCCGGAGATACTTCCTATAATCCTGAGATCGCCACCTTCCCACTGCCTTCACCCTTTCCTCATCTAACCCCGCTGCAGCTGCTTTTGTGACCACACCAATCAGGAAGAATGCGATCCATACTCTTCAGGTGAAAGCCCTATGTGCCCCAATGCCTTGCGCAACATGGCTGAAAATTGATAACTAGTTAGTAGGGTGCCATCCTTATGCAAAAACAACCTTCCTGGCAGAGTCGGCCGTATCTCCAAATATTTTTCCTAACTGCCCAACTGGGCAGATGCTATCTACCCCACTTCTATATAACTGCACCATTTGTCCTCATCTTCTTTGGTCTATCTTTGACACCAGCAGTCATATTTGTAATAAGACACTGGTCAACTCGAGGTCATAAACCCCTATTGCGCGGGCGGTGTTATCTCTAGTTGATAGGGTGACCATCTTGCTGATCCTGAATGCTCCGAAAAAGGTTAGTACGTACACTTCAGTGAAAAGTTATGTTTCAAAACTATCCCTACAAACCACTGGCAGTACCCTGACTAACTGCTGAAATATTCTGGAAGTAATGGGAGCACTAACCACCCTCAGACAGGTTGGCGCCCTTGCCCAGCTCTCCACCATGTGTTTCATATAGAATCCTTTATCTGGGGAAGGAAAGCCCATTAACTTACTGACGAATGACAGAGCAGCTATCTTTCCTGCTATTGTGCCAGCTACCAGTCCATTATGCCGCAATCCCATTGCGAACTGGGGTACATCTGATTTGTTTATGGGAAATCCTAGCCCCCACCGTTGTCATGCTCTAAAGTTCTGGAACTCACGTAATGCCCTGCTGTAGGACGCCTGTGTTCTTGGAGCAAGGGATCCCTGCATGATGTTCTGCAGTTGTAACACCCAAGGCTCCACACCCCAGGTGGTAAAGAGTCTGCTGTTTCCTCATTACTGTAGGGGGACACAACACCTCCAGACCCAGCACACCCGGCAGGTATGCCGACTCCATAGTGGGAGGATCCACACCCAAGCTCTGCCACCTGGATACACCTATTGCTGGTTGGGATCCTGCTTGCTCCCCCAAGCTCAAAGCCACCTCTCAGAGCTTCCACCCTAGGAACAGGCATGCCTATCTCCCCATACAGTACCTGCAACAAGGGTCCCATTTGGAAACCCAGTTCAGGCTGCTCCATCCCCTGCCTAGGTAGGCCTTGGTCTCCCTCTTGCCTCCTTCTGTCCTCACCCTTGGGCTTTGGGGCAACACCCATATCCCTGATAAGGCAACTCACTGCCCTGGTTTGACCTCCCAGGCCCAACCCTGCCTCCGTGTGGTATCAATCAGGGTGGCTAATCACCCTGTCCCTTCACGTGGTGTGACCTGTGTGCTGCACCTGTGGGGCTGCCACCATTCCCTATAACCCCAAGTCTTCCCATGCCACTGGCTGGGGGGGGGATCTTGTAATCATCTCCCCTTCCTGATTTGCTTGCCAGCCAAGCTCCCCATGACTCACCGGGTCTGCCTGGCCTTGCTCCTGGTTCACAGGTTAACATTTCTTCCCTTGTAGCAAGCTGTAGTATAGCCCCCCCCTCGCCGCATGGCTGTGCACTCCATGGCCTATCTTCACCCTGAGGTGGTCCAGCCTGTGTTCCCTTCGGGCAGCTCTTCCCTGCTGCTGCCTTCTTGCATCCCCGCCCCATTCTAAGGAAGCCTGCCTCGCCTCTAGGCCCAAATTCCGATGCCAGATCTCCGGTCGGTCAGCAGCACATGAGCCCTGCTGCTGACTGCTTGACCTCACGACATGGAATGCTGCACTCTCTGCAGTGCGGGAGGATGGCCCCGCCTACAAGGGGCTGCCTCCCAGCCCATCCGTGCTTCTTCGTGCTCTGACTGGTTGCCAGGCAACCCGGGCTAAACATTGCGGGCAGCCTTCTAACAGGCTTACACCTGCTGCGGTGCTCTTCTGCTCCCCCGGAGGAGCGCAATAAATCCCCTTCACTGCCATGTTGCAGCGAAGGGACTTGTCATTCCCCTCCCCCTGTAGATTCTCCTGCCACACTCCTCCCCTGCGCAGTCTGGAAATTCTGCCCTGGGAGAAGCTGGGCAGGAGGAGGGGGATTCTGTGGGAAATCCATGAATCATGGATCTGCATTTGGCTCGGGGTCCTGGTTAAGAGTTGTTGAAACCAAATAACCAAAATATCAAAGTGACTGAAATAACTAAACCATAATAACTGAAATACTGAAATGACTGAAATAGCAAAATTGATATAACCAAAGGCAAAGCTATTTGCTTCTGAAAATGGAGAAGGAATCGAATAATGGTTCGTATCAGCTTGTTTTAGACTTGGTTTGAAGCAGGGAAAATAGTTGAATCCAATATTCACAACAAATGCTCATTGGAGCTTGAGTAAACACAGTGCTGCCTCACGATTGTAGTAGACAGAGTGGTGGTTCTGCACAGGTCCAGAGAAAAAAGCACCACACAGTGAAAAAGCAACATTACTTAATGCAGCACCTGGGGGTTTTCTTGCAGGACTACCTACCTCCACTTGTATACATCACATAGTTCAAAGAGATATCTATCAGGACTCGGATTCAATCATGCACCCTGGGGGCTGGTGCTTGATTCTACAGCATCACCAAAGCCCAAGCCTAAAATGTCAAAGATGCCGGTAGTTTTCCTCCTTGTGTGAATAAAGGCGGGAAAGCTATTACCATTAGAAACAGCACTTGCAGAGATTCTTCGTTTCAGTTCTACTTACCATGCCTCCCAGCTTCTTGATTGGCCACGTGCACTATATAAGGCAGGAGTTCAGTCAAAGGAAACTGAGACCTGCAACCTGAATTTCTCATAATTGTCCTCTAAAACTTCACCCTACATAGCAGGCAGCATGGGAGAAGGGGCAAGAAAGTCTGGGGCAAGTGAGGGTGATGAGAGGGGAGGAGCAACATTCCTGATTGGGACCACAGCAGGAATGTAGCATGACTAGTCAAATAAACATCCCAGGGCATTTTGAAATGTGACAGTACCATGGGTGGCCACGCTAACTCCAGCATGGCCACCCATGGTGGTGTCACATTTATTCCCACCCACCAGATGTTTGCTCGGGCGAGAATAAAGTTACCCCAGATCCTGGCAGGATTAACTCCAGGATGTGTGCTGGGCTCCCTGCCAGTGCAAATCCAAGAGTTACCCCTACCACGGTCCAGGGAAGCCTACCCCGAACTGTGATAGAGTGGGCCATCATGTCTGACAACCTGCTCTTCCTAACTATGGCCTGTGGCCGGAGCTTCTCCCAGGTGAGCGCGGCGGCCTCATAGGCTGCCGCACCCACCCATCAGTGATCAGGCAGGGCGGCGCTGAGTAGCGTGGGGCCATGTGGACCCACATCCACAAGTCCCCCTGCACTCTCCCCAGCCCCAGCTGCCAGCACGTTTGTTTGGTGACTGGGCCTGGCCTCATCCTGCCCATGGTGAGGGCTCTCATCACAGATAGGATCAAAGTGTAATGGCTCAAAGAGCCTTCATGTCTGAAAATATCCACAATTGTGGCCCCATTCTTCCTGCTCCCTCCCTGGAGCATCCCCTGGTGGTTTATCCAACCTCATCCTGAAGCTCAGCTTTAGAAATGCTCTTCCTCCACTCTGCTTAATTGGAGTTAAGTAGAGCTGAAACAAATGGTGAATTTTTATTTCATGAGTATTGTTTGCATTTTCAGATAGCTATCCAAATGATATCCAAATAATATCCAGAACCAAAACAGGTATTCACATATCTGTTTATTCGCACATTCCATTTTGGTTACTTTGCCTATTTTGTTTATTTCAATTTGGTTATTTTGGTATTTCTAAATAACTGAAATAATTGAAGTGTAAGCACTGTGGAAAATGAATAGTGATTGTTATCTCCTTTGTCAGATTCAGTTTGGATTGTGCAAATTTTTCAGATTTAGTCATTGTATGGATATTCAGTTCTGCTCTTGAGCCAAATAAGAGCAGGGCCAGAAGTGGCTAAGGTGCTGACCCACTATAGCCAGGCTCCTGTAGAGACTTACCACAGCACCTTCCAAACAGTCCTGGGAGGCAAGGCCAGGTGCCATGCCCAGGACTCCTCTGTCCACAGGACAAGCCCCAGGGCTTACACTCCCAGTGTAAGTAAAAACAAGTGCTCCCCACTGCCTCCCTCCAGTTTAAGCCCTGTGGTTTGTCCTGTGGCTTGTTATTGTGCAAGGTAATACAACCAATTTTGTCTAGGGCAGCAAAACTGACAGGATGGGTCCTTAGGAGTATCAAGCCATTTGTTATAAACTCTGGCCAAATCCTTAATCGGATGTATTTTTATTTTAATGAGGTGAAGTGGATGGAAGAAAAAAAGAGAGTGGCATAAGGTCTATATTTAATATTCCACTATCTGCTATTTTTAAAAGATTTCTCAGCCCCAACTAATTTTGACTGTGAGGGCTATTAATTCAGGCACAGGGGGAAATTCGGTTTCTATGCCTTTAGGCAATAGAAAACTCTCTTTCTTCTGTCTGAGGAGTTTCTGAACTGTTGCATTAAGAAATACTTGCGACTGTGCAGTCTGAAGAGAGCTGGCAGATGAAATATCAGAAGTTGCCCCCGGTCTACGTGGTCTGCTTCCCCTCTGTTGAACAGAAGACTTTGCTACAAACTGCTTTGAAAAATCACAGCTGCTTTTCAGGCTTGTCAACACAAGATGGCATCTACTTTACACACATCTGACAGGGATGATGGATAACAGAAGGGAAGCATAATTTTTACTTTGTAGCTTAATGCAACACAGACACCAAGGCACTGCTGCCCCTAAAGTAAATTACAGCATTTCCTAGTCAGAATATGGGGAAGCTAGCTGAATAAAAAAACAATTAATTTGCATAGAGGGTGGGTCTTGACACAAACAGGTCTGCCTTTTCTGGCAAAGACCTCCACCTGTCCCTTTGTATAACTTATCAAAACAAACCACCTCACGTACCTTCTACATGAACAAAGAACATTCTCTCAAAACCCCCGTGTCAAAAACAAATCAGAATGTCAGGGCTGGAAATTGGGACTGGAGTCAAGAGGCCATAAATCGGTTCCATCCTGATTGAATAAGTTGTGCCCTGAAGGCTTCTTGAGTGCCAAATGCTTCTTGCTTGTCAACCAGCTGATGCAATTTGAGCAAGGAGATGGGATTATGGAGATGGAATAGAGGGCGGGAGCTGGTTGTGGATCAGATGGGAGACAGCAAAAGGAAATGATGAGTCTAGACCAAATAAAGTTGGCCGAGAAATCAGGCATTTGAAGTGATCATCATGTGACTACTATTTGGTAGATTTGCCAATGTGGTACAGCCTCAGCCTCACCCAGATGGTTATCTCATCGGTGCTCAGAAACCACCTCCTGTTTGGGGATCCTGCCATCGTGCCTTAGGTTGGTGGGTAATATCGGGTCTTTGCTGTGGTGATGCCGTCAGTGTGGAACTTGCTCCCTCCAGATGTTCTTCTCAGTTCCTCCCTCCTCACCTTTAAAAAGCACCTGAAGACTTTTCTGTTCTCCGGGTGCTTTTTCAATCCACTGCTGTGTATTTATTCCTAATGTATTTTGTCTTCTCTTTTTACCTTCCCCTTTTAAATTATTTTAAAATGTATTTTAGATGGTTGTATTTATGTGAAAGTGCTCCAAAAGCAATTTAGCAGGGGGTGTTATAAAAATAAACTTATTATATAATAATATTAATGACAATATAAAACCTGCTCTTCCATCAGGACTTCCCTGGCTCCTCACCAGCATAGATTGCTCATTTATGCTTCTCTTTATACCATCTTTTCTTCCAGGATCCCCCTCCGCCCCCTGCAACTAAGTTTAGCACTTGCAACTTCTTAATTTTGTTCAGGTATCCCTGTCTCTCCCTATGTTTGCCTTCCCCTTGCTTCCCCTCCCTTTATCCATCATAGATTGTAAGACCCTTGAGGCAGGGGTCTCTTGTCATGACTGTTCAGCACCAGGTACATTGCTGGTGCTATGTAAATAAATAAACTAATAAATAAATCATCATCATCATAACAGTACCTTCTGAATATTCCCTTTTAACAAATATGATAACCTTAGTTTCCAAAATCACAACAATTTACTCAAAATAAGACTTTAAATTCCCAGAAAACAGTGCTTTCCTCAAATCCTCCATCCTCCCCCAGTCACTGTTGCTCTTTTTCAAACAATAAACATATTTCACAAGTTTTTTCTCCTCTATTTCACTTGTAGCTCTGAATAAATCCCTTCCATTCAATTAGTTCCAGAACTGAACACACTGATAGAGCAGTTTGTTTTGCATGCATTAAAAAAAAACAAATACCATGTTAGGATTAAAGGATTCTGACATGACTTCTTGTAGAAAACACCTAATTCGTAGGGAGGATCCAGCAAATCCAAAGCGCTTTTCTGCCTCAAATCATCCCAATTTGCTAGCGTTGAGTTGTGATATGAATACATGATGAACAAAGGAATTGGAAGGTTAAGACAATGCCCCCTTGTTTCACACATAATAATGAACCAGAATATAAAACACCCTTCTCAATATGCATGTTGCAACCTGAAACAGCCAACAAAATTAAGGAATTAATTTGAGCTGTTTCCACTGCTGTCTAATAATTATTAATATGCTAATTCTGATTCTAATCTTACTTATCCAGGTGCAAAAAAAAGCAAAAGTTCTTGGGCCACGTATGGCCAAGGCTGTTTCCAGTGCCGGCTGTTTCCAGTGCAGGGGCGGGGGCATGTAGACGCATGTCCATGCATCTTCCCACCACCTCCCCAACTCAGTCACCGTAATGTTTGTTTAATGGTCTGGCCGAGTCCTGGACGAAGTGACATCTCCCACCACAGCCAGGAGTAGTTTGTGGTCATGGTGGCAGCCATCACATATGAAAGCACCCAGTGTCACTGCTGTTCTACTGCAGAAGAGTGATGCTGCAGTCACATGAGAAGTTTGGTATGTGCAAAACCCTCACCCCACTTCACAGAATATGCCAGGTGTAATGCCTATTAACTCTCCAAAAGTTAAGTTGGAAAGCAGGGCATAACAATGGCTATTTATTCATCACAAAATTTTATTGTAATGTGCAAAGGGATTGAAAAATCTATCAGTCAGTGATCATTGCAGCAGGAGAGGAATAGAGGTGGTTTACCCCTCAGGTAATGAATACCCCCTCAGACTGCCTGGTCAGGACAATGTATTATTGACAAGAAAAACAATAAAAATAGCATAATAATGGGATAACTTTTCCTGATACTGATGTGATTTCTTGAGTCTTGCAATACCATGAGGTACCCTCCCGATTTACCGACTTTCCACTTACCGCATACCATAAATTAAATGCTTAGTTTTGCTGAGAGTACTGTTTTATTTCTGGGTTTATTGTTTCTGCATTTCTGAGCCAATCAGCGTGTGAATAGCCCACCCCATAACCTCTACCCAGTGCCCCTTAATTTCCACTCCAGTGTCTCCAATTAGAATTGTTGTTCTATCTTGTCCCCTTTGCTTTGACCAGTCTGCAACTGTATTGCAGAGTAGGAAAGGAATCTGCATATCACCCAGTGAGTGACAAGGGCCATTTCCACACGGTGCTGCTGGGTGGGGGGATGGGTGTGCGCAGGTGGTGGGTGGAGGTGGGTGTTCTCCCTTTCCCATGGGCACACACCCGTCTCCACCCACACAACCTCATCCATTTTGTCAGATGACTCCATGGGTGGGTGATGGGTGGAGATGGGTGTGCACTGGGAGCACACACACACCTCCCAGGGCATTTCCAGAGGTGCACACCCATCCCCCCACCCACCGTCCCCCGCTGGTGGGCAGGTGGGTGGCGGTGGTGGGGGCTGTGCATGGACAGCCACCACCACCACCGCCCACCCGCCCGCCAGCGGGGGGCAGGGGCATCTATGCAAAAACTGCCAAGGCAGTACAAGGGAAAATGGAGTGCAATAATGTAGTTTTGCATCATTATTAACTCTTGGGATTTGTAAGGGATGGCAAAACTGTAAATGGAATCCCTCCCAGTAATCTGAAAGTTGTTAAATCAAGAAACAAAATCTTGGTTGAGACATAACCGAGTACCAAGAGGTTCTCGATTCGACCGAGACAGTATCGGGAACTGGTATTTCAATGAGATTTCCTTTTTTGGGTGACATCTCATTTCAGCCCTACTGTTAATCACAATAAAGGACAATTGTCAATGTGAAAATGGATCTTGTAAACTATGCTTTTTTATGTTTGGAGAACAGACATGCTTTGTGGGGAAATCTTTGCTGTGTCTTTGGCCCTGATTCTGTGGAACCTCACAGTTTGAAAAGGTCACATGTTTAACCTCATTTCTTGGTTCCTTTTGAAAGACTTAAAGAAGACTTGCTGGGTTTGAGATCAAGTTTCTTCCTTTAATAACTTTGGGGTTAAGACGGCAAGGAGGTAATCACTTTACCCTTCTGCTCCCTGACAGAAGCTTCACACTGCTTGAGCATTTGAGAAGAGTTCTATCTAAACTTTCCTTGCACCCACCCAGAGCACTTTACTCTGAAGTGCAGCTATCAGATCAAACAGCACTTCTGTTTATTAGTTCAATCTCCTTCATTAGATTCCCTCTATCATGCGTTTCCCGACAATCAGCGATAAAAAAAAAGTCTGCTAAAATCCACTGACAGCTGTGGCTGTGATAGACTTTTCCTTAATCCGATTAGCTGCCGCCTCCCTGTTCGCGCCAGTTTCTGTAAGCAGTTACTGTATTACACTACAATCTGCTGATTTCATCTGCACTGGCATCAGGCAGCATTCAAAGAAAGCTGGCCCCATAATAACAGGCTTTCAGAACAGGGAATCTCCTCTGCTCACATACACCCAAGCTGCTGTCTTTCAGATTTTTCAAACCTGCATGACTTAGAATTTCAGCTGAGGGCATTTCCACAAGAAGCCACCTTAAAACTATTATTCCCAAAACTATTCCATGGTTTGATTTGTGGTTTTTTTCCCTTTGGGGCTCCTGCATTATAATGCATAAGTGTGCCGAGGTTTTAAAAACACAGACATCTTTTTTTGTTAAGTTCCAGGAGTCTGTTCAAAGAGAAAGAAACAATCCTTAAGATGAAAAAAATCAGTGAAAATATTTGAAATTAAAGTCCTAAACAAGTGGTTCTCACTTCTCAGATAATTTTTCTACGTGATCCCACTTTTAAACTTAAATCTGATTCTGGGACCTGAAAACAGCAGCAAGAACATGCAAAGTATAGTAAATATTTGATATTGTTAACCTACCTGCAGATTAAGTAACCCAGTCCTAACCCATTATTTGGGAACCTCTGATATAAACTATGTCTTGTTTTTATTTGGCTCCTTTCCAATTCCCAGATCTGACCCATAAATCCAGTCCCTACTCTCAAGCACTGAAAGAGTGAGCTCAGGAATGGGGCATGTTCTCACGGATGAGGATGGATCCATGGCATAGATCCAAGTTCTGGACTTTCCCCAGCTTCACCTTTCTGAGTACATATTCCTTAAATACCCCCAGACCACAGTCCTGTCCAGCCTGTCGAATTCTTAAGGAATTGCTTTCATTTACCTGAAATCTTGGCTAATGATATACCCAGTCTACTTTATGCAGATGATGCAGATTTGATGTCTTGTACTAAAGTTGGATTACAGCACCTATTCAACTCTTTTAATATTTATTGTATCAATAATAAATTAGAGATTAGGAAATCAAAAATTATTATATTGGCACTATGAAGATTAGTAAGTAAAGAAGCCGTGGAATTGGTTAAGAATTTTTGTTATCTAGGTGTTAAATTTTCCAATACTATGAATGAGAGACTCATACTAAATATGTTGCTGCTAAAGCACTCAAGTATCTAATGGCATTCTATTATTTTACAATAGGTTATGTAGAAGAGCCTTGATAGCTGCTCTAAGGACTTTTAGATCTGAGATCGAATCTCCCTTATTATATGGTGCTGAACTTTGGGTTTTGAATAAGAAAGTTGGTACAATTATAGTAAAGGAGCAAAATTTATTTTTGAAGAAATTGTTTGCTGTTCATAAGAGTACTCCTGGCAATTTCTTAAGGACAGAAACAGGTACCCTCAATGTTGCAACCATGTAGCAATTATGGGCAATGCGCTTTTGGTTGAAAAGTCAAACTTATGCCCCTACTACGTTTCTCAAAATGTGTCTTTTGAAAAGTCAGGATTCTTCAGACTCCTGCTTTAGTTGGTTGACTGCATTAAAGCAATCTCTTTTTATTATTGGTCTTGGGAATAAGTGAGATAGTATTAATAGATTACTTCTGCTGATGGACAAAACAATAATTGATTTGCGTTTTAAGGATAATTGCATGCAGCAATTTCAACATCCTTCCTTCCCATTCCATCCATATCTAACCATAATTAATTATAAAACTAACTGAGTCCCTCCATCCCACTGCCTGACGGTGCAGGGCATGGAGGCGAAGGAATGAATCTCTCAGTTAATAACACAAAGCTCTCAACAACGACTACAACAACCACAACCACCACCGTTGGCAAACAAAATAGAAATGTATCATGTTGCAATCACAATAACTTACACAAAGAAGTTTTCATTGGAGTGTATGAGATGAATGATCGAATCATTCACTCATCAGAAGGAATCTCTCTTCTCGCATCCCAGACAGTCGGCTACAAGTAAAACTCCATCCTCACAGCGGGGGGAGGGGGGGAAGGGATTAAATGGGAGCAGCCCCCAATTTAAACAGAAACAAAAAATAAGGGCTGTCTTTCTGTGTGTGTGCACTGTCTCTGAAGTCAATCAGACTTGGGTGGTCATGGTCAGGGGCCAGCCCTCAGCCCAGGGGGTCGCTGCGTGGGTTGCAATGGTGGGGGGATCCCACGCCGCTGAGTAAATCCGTGCGGCGGAACCATTTGGCAAGGAGTTACAATACAAAGCTGCCGCGCTTCAGTGAAAGGTCAAACTTTGTGACAAACCTGACGCTTCCGCGTCAGATATGCTATTGCGACAACACAGTGGCAGCAACCTCAAAGTCGCGAGTTCAAGGCACGAAAATCGTCTCCCTTCCTAATCGTGCTGCTTTGTGCGGAATAGCACTTTCCGCCGGTAAATGCTGCTGCAGCGGTATGGCATTTCAGCCCTAATTCCAAGTGTTTGCCTTTCTTTAGATATATCAAAACTAATTTTAATCTAGAGCCTTATTTACTCCAAGTTATTGATAATAAGAATAGAGAACTAATTATAAAACTTTGACTAAATAATTTGGATACAGCGATATCAAGGACAGATGAGTGCTGTCTCCTTATCACGAGAGCTTATGTGTATGTAGCCTTAAGGTTGTTGAGGATCTTGAAAACTTCCTTTGGACTTGCCCTTTGCATGCAAATATAAGGGAAAGTTATCTTACACCTTTTACTATTAAGTTGTTTTTTTGGATGCCTAAAGAAAAGACAATCTGGCTTTTCAGTAATGATTCATCCACAGTCTTATATTCGTTAAGAAACTTTTTGGTAATGGCACAAACATTAAGAAATAAATTACCGAAAGAATGTGTGTTTGTAAGTCTCTTGTTGTACAAGCTTTTGCTGTACAAGGTTAAAACTTTGTTTTTTCTTTTCGTTTTTACTATTTGTTATGCATGACATTTTGATATATGAATATATTTTATCTTTGCATATTGTGTTTGTGGGGCTTGGGTGTGTCTGTGCATTTTAGTCTTAACAAAACTAACACTCTAGCCTGTGACATGTGTACTAGTTTTCAAATTGGTCTAGGAGAAGGAATAGTATCTTCCCCTCACCATCCCTTATTCAGTAAGGGACCCATTTTCACTGCATTTCCCCCATTGGGGGAAATGGGGAAAAGGCATGAACAGTGGTTCCTGCTTAAAGTGTTCAGAAGTGACACTATAATTCTGAGTTCTTGAAGAAAAAAGACAACCAGGAATCACTGTGCAGCAAGTGGAATTTTTTTGCTACCTGAGGTGCAGGGATTTATTTATTTATTTATATTTATTTATTTATTCATGGTGCTTTTACCCCATGCCCTCCTGCCCACATGGCAGCTCGGGGCGTCTCACAACCAAAGTATTACAATAATATAAAAACAGTTCAGTTCAGAGGTCAGCAAAGAAGGAACTGGGGGTTCATTCTGCAATGGAGGGAAAATGAGGAAGAAAAACCTACAGGAAAATAACAACATATTTATATTTATTTAAATATATTGGAAATTTTATGCCACCCCCTCCTGCCTCAGGCATCTTGGGGAGGCACACAGCATATTAAAAACATATAAAATATGAAACATGAAATGAAAATACTAAATACTAAATAGTTAAACTAGGTAAGGTGACATAATGATGGGGCTTGCAAACTTTTCCATGCCATAAAGTAAACCTCCCCATTTGATAAATGCAAGTTTTTCAATAATCCAACCAACTCATTCACAATAACTTTGATTATTATCCATTAAAAAAAAAACAACTACTTCATTTATTTTATTTATTTATTTTTTCAATTTGTATCCTGCCCCTCCTGCGAACAGCTTGGGGCGGCTAACAAGTTCATCATAAAAACAATTTATATATATAAAAATACTAAACAATCCCTAAAAACACTACAATAAAACAGGCAGGGTAATAATGATGAATAAATTAGGGTGGGGGTTGCCATGGTGAACATGAATTTTCGCTCCACTCCTACAAGGCCGGCATGGATGTTGAAGTCCCCCAGAACCAAAGTCCTGGAGGAGCCGAGAACCACCTCTGAGGCCAGCTCTGCTAAAGCAGTAAGGGATGCTGCAAGACAGGAAGGGGCCCAGTATACCAGCAGCACCCCTAGCTTGCTCCCAGGCAAATCAAACACCACATAGAGGGCCTCAATACCTACAATCTCCTGAACTGGATACCTCCTAACAGGCCAGTGCTCTCTAAAAACAATAGCTACACCACCTCCCCAGTCACCCATGCAGGGCTCATGCTGCACGGCCTACCCAGCCGGAATGAGATCCACTAAGGTTGGTCCAGCCATCTCGTCCAGCCAAGTCTCCATAATACACGCGAGTTCCACAGCCCCTCCGAGATTATAGCCCATACGATTGGGGCCTTGTTCACAATGGACCTTGCATTTAGCAGCAAATGCCCCCCACGTGTGGACCCTGAACCTGGCACATCCCTCCATCCCAGCGGGGGGATGGCAGACTGCACCTCCCACAGGTACCTAGTTCCCCTCGGGGTGCAAGCCATCCAACCCCATGGACCATACCGTCCATGCCCAAGAACAACCCCTATAGCCACCCCTCCCCCTGTCCACCACATCCTGGCCCCC
>QEPC01001577.1:1185827-1202006 GCA_003113815.1 Sphenodon punctatus
CTGGTCTTTCAATCTTCTGGGTTTACAAGTCCACAAGTAAGTTCCGGATGCATTCTTCACACAAACACTGCCCTGAGGCAGCCTAAAGTAGTCGCAGCTGTAGACATGAGGGTCTGCCATGGAAACCAGGTGAACACAGCTGCCTGGAACAAAGCAGTTTACCAGGAGAACTTTTTACACATAAAAGTTCTGGGAGACGTTCTGCACAGAAGTTCAAAGAGCCAGATGTTTAAGATCTCGATGAGTGATTTAGACACACTGAAAGTTCAGGATGCTGCAATTGTGTAATGATTATAGAACGGTGCTAACCATTCTATGATGGAAAGTCACACAGGCCAAAATTTTCAACTCATACACTGGGTTTGAATGTGTAAGCACTGAGTTCCCAACTTGATAAATTGTTAAATTATTACTTTCTGATGACTTATCCCTCTTGGCTCCAATTGACATTTGTTGGAACCCTGACAATCATGGGCTTTAAAGGACTTAAGTGAAGTTGGCCACCCAAAATTAGTAGTCGCTTGAAAATGTGGACAAAAAATATGTAGATTCTTCAATCAGCTCTTTGAAAATTTGGACAAGCTCCGAGGGCTGCACAGAAGTTTGGGGCTGAGGGTACATAATGCACTCAGGAAAAGGAAGGTACAGATCATCCTTAACTTTGTGTGCATGCCCTTATCTCTGTTTCCTTAAAATGAGCTCAGCATTCCAGTGTTTGGGGATAGGAACTGGATCTAGTTGACAGATCCAGGAATTGAAACATGAGCTGCAGGCTGCATTTGGCCCTTGGGCCTGAGGTTTCCCACCCCTGACTTAGGCAATCTGTCATTGTCAACACTGCATGTAGTGTTTCTGTTTAAATGTAGCTTTAATTACACTGAAATTCAGCAAAGCTGAAAATGTTTGTGAATTCTATTAAAGTTCTGTTGTTACTCATTCATTACTGATGACCAAGAGGTACTTCCAGAATACAAAATTGGTATCATCAGCATAAAGATGAACTGAAGAGCCTTGAGCACTATATTATTACTTTAAATGAAAAGTAGGACTGAGACTAAAATAGACCCTTATGGAACTCCATTAGTAATAAAATTTGGCTGAGAAATAAAACAAACTGATTTAACGCACTGTGCAAAGATAGATTTGGAACCAACCCAAAGAATCTGTAACTCTATTAAATACAACAATATGGTCCACTCTAACCAATGCTTTTTAGAGAATGTGATGGAGACAGCTCCATAGGCTGATGACACAGAATTAGAAATTATCTTCCCAATCATGCAGTGGTGTTTAGAAAAACGAAGGCCCTATTTTTGTGTCTTACCACCTGAGAATTGGATATCATGTTGTTACTCTTATAATAGTAAAGTTTTGGCCTTAACAACAATGGGAGCAATCCAACAGCCCACGTATGCCGCCCACAGGCACTTTGCTCAGGCAAGAATGCATGCGCAGAGGTGCGCACATGTGCCATGCGGGCAGCAAAGCTCCAGACAGCTGTGCTGCCGGTCTGACGTGCATGCGCAACTGAGCACGCATTTCTCACCTGAGTACAGCACCTGCGGGAAGCGTACATGGGCCATTGGATAGCCCCCATGGGTGTTTCTAAACAAGCAAGAGCCACAGCGTACCCATGCAGGTGGAGTGTGTGGGGAGGGATTCAAATGGGCGGCCCCCAGTGTGGCTACCACGGCTACGGAGGCAGCTGCCACATCCTCCCTCTGCCATGGACCTTGGGGGAGGGAGAAACGCACCAGGTTGGTCTTTGCAAGTGACATGTCCCCATTGCGAGTACAGGGGAACCCAGGGTCCCCAGCACTCCCGGCCAATTCCTGTGACTTGCAAATACCGCTTCTCCCACCCACAGTGCCTATGAGCAGCGGACCTGTATGCTGGCATGGCTGGCTGCTGCCGTTCATATGGGTAGGGGTTCCCTGTCCACCTGTTACCATGGAGCTATTTGGCTTGACTTTCGTGGAGCACTCTGGATTTCTTTGTAGTGCTCCATGCATGGCCATGTATGAGTGCTCCAAGTTTTATGGGAGCATGCAACTGACAGCTCCACTTTCAGGTGGTTGGTTGGCTCCGTGACTCCTAGGTGACCATGTGGGGTAGCAGCTGATCAAAAAACACCCAATGTTATTTTAATACAAATTTACACCAGGCAAACTAGCAACCTGAGTGTAGTGTTTGTAAGGGTATCCTTTCAAGAGCCTGATTATTTACCAGATGTATCTAGCCTTGCAGAGGTAGGTAAGCTGTTATATTGACCCTGAAGGGTGCAGCCTCCATCAGATACCAAGAGAGACAGACTCTAAACATAGAGTATAAGCAACATCTTTAATAAAGATTTATCTTCCTTGAACTCTGTCTCAGGACTCCTTAAGAAACTAAAAAAAATAATAAAAAAAAATACAGAGGAACAAACTATTTAATATAGTATTAAAAATTCATATATATACACACAACTAACATTAACCCCATGCCCACAAGTGAGAGCTGATTACAAAAATTATTAATTCCTCAATAATAAGTGATGAGCAAGGACTAGCTCAGGTAACAAATCAATTCTCAAAATCTTAAACAATTATCAAAGTACAATAATTATAATAACTTAGTAATCACAAAGATTAACATAAAACCAATAAGACAATCACAGTACAACAATCCCAAAGACAATAACAATAAAACAATCCCAAGCACGTTTCAGGGCATAAGCCCCTTCTTCAGTGGCAAATATTCATTAATATGTACAAGACTTTTTACAGCACGAAAATCCTCACTTTTACCCTTTTTGGTACTGCAAACCACCACTGACTGAATCAAGGGCACAGAATTACTTAGGGGGAGCAATGAATGAACCTCCTTCTGTCTATTAAGTTATTCTCCCCTCCTTCTCATTCCATAATTTTTGGAGCTAATACCAAGTATAGCCACTGCAATCCAAGTGGTTGCCTCCACCCAGATTTGGCATTGGAGTCTGTTGCTCCATGGGTGGGTGAAGATGGGTGTTGCATGGGAGCACACATGAACCTATATCCACAACCCAAGGTGTTCACACAGATGCCTCGACCCATCTCCTTCCAGAGAAACTGGGTGGAGGCACTCGTGTGAAAAGGGCCCATGTTGCAGGGCTGCAGTGTTGCCCCGTGCGTGCCCTGTACCATGTATAATAAAATGTAACACCCATTTTATTGGTGTTAGAGTGTCTGTGTGAAAAGGGCCATAGTAATACCACAGTATTGACCGCCACCTGCAAAACAGCTTTCCAGAACTGAAGCTAACCCTTGGTCTCTTCAGCCCCACCCAGAACTCTTCCTAATACTATTCTTTCATACAGGTGCAAGTTGTTTGAATTAGGCATGGGGGAACAAAAGTGGATTCACACAACCTTTATGATTCACAGTCCTAGCGCTACTTGGGTACCAGTCCAGCCCTCAGTGAATGAAAACTTCAGTCTGCTTTAATTTCTGCTCCTTTGCGATGGCAGTTGGGAATCAGTTAGAAATGGGAGACTCCTAAATGCCTCTCTCTTAGAGCTGAAATGAATACCCTCCAAAATGGGTATACCGTTGAATACGCACTACTCAATTCACCATTTGCAGGTCAAATAATAAAACCTACTTGCATAGAATCTGACAAGTACCCATTTTTAATTTAAAATGGGGGTGGGGGAGAAACTGTGTGTGTGTGTGTGTGTGAACACTCACTGGGGGTCTTTCCCTCTGTGCATGCCTGGTCTCAGCCGGACAGTATCCGTGGGAGCCAGGCCATTGGTCAAAGGTTCCCTGCTGCTAGCAGAGCTGCTGTGTGCCCTGATAATATCATCAGGCTGCACCTCCCTACCCCTAGGCCAAGGAGCCCCGAGGAAGCCAGGAGCAGGGCTTCCAAGGGCTCCAGGTTCAAAAGAGCCTGGTGCCCCCAATGCAGGGCTAGCCACATCCAGAGAGGAGGTGCCATGGACATGCTGTTCACTCTGTCTCCTTCTCAGCCTGCTGGTACTACCAGCACTTCGCCGGCTAGCCAGGCGAGCGGACCTCCCACAAAGGAAGGAGTGAAGCCCCAGGTAGGGACCAAAGCAGAGTGAGGACTGCCTTCAGGCTGGGTAGGAATTCCCAACTCGGGATCCCAGCCCAAGTTAAGGAAACCATGCTTGTGAGACTACGGGGAGGGAATTTGGACTACCCCATCAAGGGCCTGTGTTGTCAGTCCCCTGCACCCTAATTGTTGGGGCCACAGTGCCCTCCTGAGTAAATACCACCTGGGCCACAGCCCGGGACACGCCCTGAGGGGTGAAGCCCCACCAGGCACCACGGTGTGAAAAAAGGGCTTGGCTTGGGCAAGCAGAGGCCAGTGAAGAACCTAGGGCCCTTGACACAGCTGTCTCAAAGCAGAGAAGCTGAGCTACACCACAAGGGCCTTTTTAAACTGCTAACTGTAAACGCTTTATATGACCAATATACAGTGCCCATCCTCATGACCACAGGAAAAAGGAGCCACTAGCAGTTGCTCTGGTACCTCTCCTAACAGATCTTTCCATTTCTGGTATGGGGTCATGTACTCAAAGGGTTATCCAAAAATTTGGATATCACTCACAGGTAAAAAAAATGTGCTCCTAATTTCAGCTCTATTGTCCTTGGGAATATCCCTTGCCCCCACAATCAGGACTAGGTGGCAGAGAAGATTCAACTCCATGTCAAACCAGGTAACATATTTCTCCTGCCCAATTCTGGCCGCTTTTAGACGAGCGGCGCTCCGTTTCGCGTCGGCGGCACGCATATTTTGAAACCTCCGCCTGGTCTAATTAGATGATACGGAAGTGGCTTAATATGCACAAATTACGAATTAAATACCTCAATTATGAGGTATTTAATTCGCGCACTTAAAAAATGCGCCTCCTCCGTAATATGCGCATATTAAGCCACTTCCGTCTCGTATAATTAGACCAGGTGGAGGTTTCAAAATATGCGCGCCGCTGATGCGAAACAGAGCACCGCTCGTCTAAAAGAGCCCTAAGTTGTGTTTAAGGCCAATAGAGGGGCACAGACAAAGTGAATCAGCCCTAGAGTGCCTTGCATGCTTTGCTTTCACATATAGTTGCTGCCATGGGAGCTAAAATGGGCACAAGTTTTGTACCTGCAGGTAACATCCACAATTGTAGGTAGCCTCTCAGTTACCCAGGCTGAGAGAGGTAACCAAACACTTGAAATACCAGGCATTCTGTAACTAAGTAACTGACTTTCTGTTTTACCAACCTTTTCCAACTTGCCATGTTACTATTTGAGCATCTTTCTGAATTTCTGTGTTTCAGCATTTTCATCTTTGTGTGCATGCTCAACAAAAGGAGCCATAGATCAACTAAAAGGGGAATAGAAATGGATGGGAATACAAGTCAGTAAACTTGTAACTCAGTAAATACCAGCGCAAAGTGGAAAACGGTAACAGTTGGGCGTTTTCACATACACATTTCTCCTGCTTGTTTGCTGTTTGCAATTGTGTAATGATTATGGAACGGTGCTCACCATTCTATGANATGGGGCGGTATAGAAATCCATTAAATAAATAAAAAATAAAATAAAATGATCTTCCAAGTTCTTTATCATAGGGCAAGAATAAAGCCCCCCTACATGCTAAAATAAAGCGGGGGCGGGGGGACTTGTGCAGTCCGGCCCTGGAACCCAGGTGTTTGGGGGTGGAGAGGATGGCATCCTCCCTGCCCAGGTGTAGTCCCAGACAACGGGCACCCTTGCCTGTAGAGGGGGCGGCCCAGTGTCAGGTATATATGAAGGGACACTACCTGGCCACCCCTCTTGCCGCATGGATCTATGTGCAGCTCCAGATGGATCCAGACGGCTTTCTTGTGACTGCACGTGCTCACCCTTTTACACGTAAGGGATTGTTCACTGGGAGGCAGCTTGTTCTTCCCCACCTCCCCGCCCCTCTCCCCACTGCGGGCACTGTGAGAGCCACAAGCTCAAAAAAAACACCACAACCTTGGAGCTTGTTGGCAGCTGTGGGGAGCCATTCCTCAGGGTTAGGGAGGGTTGCCGAGGGGGACAACAACCACTCCCTTTTTTTCTTCTTTGCTGACGGCGACTTGGGGTTTCAGGTGGGGGAGGAGCAGCCACTTCAGGAGCCTTCTCGACTTCTTCCTCCCCCTGCCGGTGGATTGGGGCTTGTTGGGGGTGTTGGGCAGCAGTAATCTTTGCCCCTTCTTTGTGCACTATGACCCCCGCATATACTGTGGTGGCATTAGCTGCCCCCATTCTCTCTTGCATCAGGGGCCTTGGCTGCATTCAGCCCCCCTCCAAACCCACCACTCTCCCTCCCGCTGGGCAGCTTGGGGTGGAAGGGGAGCAGCTGGATCGAGATCTTCACCTCCTCCTTCCACCGACGGTGTGGGGCTTGTTGGTGTGGGGTGGTGATGGTGGTAGCGATGGTCTATCCCCGCCCCGCATTCATGATGGCAGCATTCTTTGCCCCCACTCCCCTGGGCTAGCTCTCATCATGGTGGGGTGTGGGGTTGGGGTATTGTTTGGAAGTGGGGGGAAGTGTGGTTGTGTGCTTGTGGGGCGCTGTCGTCCCCCCCCACAAATTTTCCCCCGTTTCCTTTGGGGGTGGGGGGTGTTGTGTGCCCCCATGTGGGGCATAATGGCACCTCCCAGGTGGCCTTTCTCCAGCAGATGGTAGGGGGTATTTTGTGCTCCCTCCCATGTGGAGCATAATGCCTCCTGTCTGGTGGCCTTTCTCCAGGGGGTTTGCTGGTGGGGGCAGGGCATACCGCCCCTCCTTCATTCCCCTCTCCTAGTCTGTGCTATACCCCCCCAAGGCATGGCATAATGCCCCATCCCTATAGCCCCTCTCCTTAAGGGGCTTACTGAGCCCCTCCTTTTTCCTTTGGGGTTTTCATTGGTGGAGAGGGGCATGGCACCACATCCCCCTGCTCTGTACCTTAGCATTGATCAGGAGTCCGAATGGGATCATTACCTTAACCAGAAACTCAACGGGTGTCTTGGGTTAGGGGTGTGCCATAGCCATGCAGTCAGTTGGGTACCTGAGTCATGGGTGCAGCTGGCACTCCCTGCTAATGAGGAATTGGTTAACACTTGTCTCTCCTTTAATTTGGAGCTGAAGACAGTTGCACTGCCTGTTACTGAGGAATTGATTAACACTTGTCTCTTCTTTATTTTGGAGCAGGAGACATGTCTAACAGGAACAAGCAAAAGTGAGTCTGGGCCATCAGGGGTGCTTGGGAAACTGGGACCCAGTCGCTGAGAGGCATCAGGGGTGCTGGAGCCAGGGTGCTATTGGCAGATGCTTCCCCAAGCCTGTCTGCTGCAGTACCGTGGGGGGTGGGGGGTGGGCAGGGGAGGGCAGATGATGAGACCCACTTTTCCATGAATGACTTCTCATCCATGTGTAGGCAGATCGGGGGGGGGGCGTTGACAGTGTTCAGCTCCCAGACCCCAAACACTCTAGAGTGGCAGGGCGGGGCTGGTTACGCAATCCACTGTAGGCACCGGCGGCCCTGTGCTGGTGACAGAAGGAACATTGGCAACCAGTTAGCCACGGTTACTGCAAATGGAGGCAATGGAGAATAGTGCAGTGGAGCTTAGAGCAACACTGCTCGGGCCGACAGTTGGTTATGATGGATCAGCTATGGCAGGACAAGGTAATGGAGTTGGGTATGCGATAGTCACACAGGCTGCTGCACCCCCCGGTCCCCAAAAGCGGGGTATCTACCCCCGCTGTGGCTGGGGATAAGGGTTCCCGTTGGTATTGGGAGAAGATGGCAACATTGTCTATTGGCCCTGATGCAGCTCTGCCGATGTGGGATGTGGGAGCAATACGGGCTGAGGTTCCAATGGTGGGGGGCACCCAGGGTATTAACCCATTTGCACTCAGCTTCGCTGCCCCATTTTTTCTACTGGAAGCACATTTAGCACAGGCAATGAGGGAAAGGATTTGGAGGGGTGAGTTTATTGAAATGTTTATGTTAATACATGGGGAAATACCTAATGAGGATGACATAAGCGGGGAAAAGGAGGATAAGCAGAAACGGAGGAGGCCTCATGTTCCCAAGACATGGAATAATTGGTTAGGGGCTTGGCTTATATATATGGTAGGGATGTGCGAACGCAATTCAGAAGTTCAGGGTTCAGCCCGAATTCGGGGTGTTCAGCCCATTCGCGAACACCCCAAATCCAAACCACCCCATGCCCAAAGTGGCCAAACAAAGTTCAGGTTCCAAACCCATTCAGGCAGGGGCAGGGGGAAGGGAGGAACCCCGTTTTTCCCTCCTCCCTCCCCCCTCCAGGCTGTGGGGGGGGGAAAGGGGAACCGAGGAGCACCTCCCCCCCTTCCCAGCTTTGTAAAAAATGTTTTTTAACCCCCCCACCCCAGGGATTGCCCTACCTGGTGGTGCCAGAGCTCTGGGTCTGACAGCGGTGGGTTCGGCGGCGGCAGCGCTCTGGAGCATTTCAGGCCACTACTAGGCCTTCCGGGTCAAACTGGAAGGCCTAGTAGCAGCCTGAAGTGCTCCGGAGCACCACCACCAGACGCGCCACTGCTGCTTCTGTCGCCACCAGACCCAGGACCAGAACCCTGGTAACACCAGGAAGGTCGGGCTCTGAGTTTGGCAGCGGCGGCATCAGCGGCTGCGGGTCCAGCAGTTCCAGCAGTGGCAGTGTTCCAGAGTGTGTCAGGCTGCTACTAAGCCTTCTGGATCTGCCACTGGGCCCGCCAGACCTGGGACTGGAGCCCCGGCACCACAAGGTAGGGTGATCCCTGGGGTGGGGGTGGGATAAAAAAAAATATGAGGCTGGGCAGGGTGGGGTGGGAAGGTGCTCCCCGACACCCCTTCCACCCACGCAGCATGGAGGGGGGAGGGAAAACCACCACCCCTGTCCAAACAGGTTCAGCCCCCCCCGAACCCATTTGGGCCAAACAGGCCAAAACTGAATGGTTTGGGGTTCGGCCAAACCCCAAATGGTCCGAAAACCGCCCCCCCCCCGGAGTTCGCACATCCCTAATTTATGGCAGTAGTGTCATACAGGTTCCCAGCACAAGCCCAGCAACTGTCCCAGTATGGAGCCATAATCCAGAAAACCTATCTTGATTTTGGTGGGACGGCATGGCTGGAGTACAATGAGCAGTTTCAGCGGATGGTGGCATCCAATCCTTATGCACGTTGGGATTCTAGTGGAGTACAATTAACACTCCCAGATTATGGCCCCACATAGGCCAGTGGTGGGGGTCCACACAGCCAGCGGGATTCTTCTGCTGGGGCCTCAAAAACAGACCCAGGGGAAGCCCGTCAGCTTTGCATTTAACAGGGGTGACTGCTCGTTGTTGCGCTGTAGATTTCTCCATGCCTGCAATCACTGTGGGGTTGGGAATGCTTCCTTTTCCTGTCCCATGGGGAGGTTCGACACCAGTAGGTTTAGAGGACCTCAAGGTCCCTTCAGGCAGGATAAGCAGGGTTCCCCCAGGCAAGGAAGTGGGGTTACGGGACCCTCACCTAGCCATCAGCCCAATTAAGCTTACCCCTCAGGCTTGAGTGGCCTCCCTCCTGAGGTGCTACCCTAACCAGGATAATGCAGCTTACCTCTTGGAGGGGTTTTCTCAGGATTTTCACATTCCCTGCGTAGGGGTTAGGGTGGACCAGCAGGCCAGGAACTTAAAGTCTGTCAAGGGCATGGAGGAGATGGTCTGGCAAAAAATTCAAAAACAAATTTCAGCGGGTAGGGGAGTGGGTCCCTTTGACTCCCCTCCTTTCCCGGTGATGCGCTGCTCACTGTTGGGAATAGTACCCAAGAAGGGTCCTCGTGAGTACAGGCTAATCCACCACCTCTCATATCCTAGGGGTGGGTCAGTGAATGATGCAATTGCCACGAGCTTTGCTTTGTGCAGTACATGTCCTTTGACTCTGCGATACGCATGGTCAGGGCGTATGGCCATGAAACCCTGTCAGGAAAAAGTGACATCAAGTTGATTTTCCATTTGCTCCCAGTGTCCTCAAAGGATTTTGATTTGCTGGGTTTCACATTTCAGGGTCAATATTTTTACAGTAAAGCCTTGCCCATGGGTTGTTCCATCTCCTGTGCTGAGTTCAAAAGGTTCAGTTTCCTACTGGAATGGGCAATCAAGGTCAGAACAGGGCTCCCATCAGTATCTAAATATCTGGATGATTTCTTTGTTTGTGGGGAGCAGGGACACAGGCAAGTGTGCACATTTGATGGCGACCTTCGCTCACCTTGCCCAGGAGCTTGGGGTGCCACTGGCAGTGAAAAAAACCCTGAGGGCCCAACTACAAAATTGACATTCTTGGGCATTGAAATTGACACCATTGCCTGCACCTCTAGCCTCCCACAGGACAAGCTGACGAGGCTTCATCAGATGTTGGAGGAATTCATGATCAAGGAAAAAGTCACCTCAGGGATCTTCAGAAGCTGCTAGGCCACCTTAATTTTGCATGCAAGGTTGTTGTACCAGGTAGGCCTTTCTGTCCTTGGCTGGCCAGAGCCACGGCCAGCGCTCATTCATTGCATCATCATATCAGGATCAACAAGGGGATGCGGGAGGGTTTGAAAGTTTGGCCGGTTTTCCTGGAAAAGTATAACGTAGTGTCGCTTTGGAGGGATGTGCACCTCCTTGTCAGGAACATTGCAGGTAGTTGCAGGTAGTATCAGATGCTGCTGGTGGGATCAGTTCCAAGGAATTCTTCAGGGGTCACTGGTGTGCCCAACGTTAGCCTACCATTTGGGGGGAGTTGGGTATTCTAAGGGATATCACTTTCCTGGAGCTCTTTCCCATTTGAGTAGCTGTTTCGCTTTAGCCATAGAGCACATCTGCAGTCCTGCAACATGTATAATAAAATATAACACCCATTTTATCAGTGTTAGAGTCTGTATGAAAAGATCCTGTAGTACCAACATGATGTCCTTTGTCTAATATGAGTCACTGAGGTTCATGCACTAAGTATGTGGTGGTCAGCCTAGCAATTTGGGTTGCAATAGAGTTTCTGGCACCCAGCTCCCAGGGCTCTCCAAAGGGCCTCAATTTATTTATTAATTAATTAATTAATTAATTAATTCATTCATTCATTCATTAAAAAAAACAAGCTCCAAGGCCCTAAAGCAAACAAGATACCACAACTATAATCAGAGTCAAAAACCCTTACAAAACAAATATTAAAAATAACTAATTAAATTTTTAGAAAAAAAAATACCAAGAAAATACAAATTCAATTTTTAAAAGCAGCAACAGGTCCAGTCCCAACCATCGCCACACAAAGAATGCAGATGGTATGGAAATCCGACTTGCAGGTAGAGCCTACTGGCCACAATGCCCCGTCAAATGGCTCTGCTTGAGGGCTGGCGCCTCCAGGGACCAGCTCTCACAGAAATACCTGCAAAAAAGAGAGTCCACGTGTAAGCATTCAGTTCCCAAGGGAAAGAGCAACCCAAGCTAGCACCGCTTGCCACCCTCAAGTGGCAAACAGCAACAGGTAATCCCACTAGATGGCCAGGGCATCCTTGGAGTCAAGTGGATGGGGAGGCAGGTATTACCTGAACAAGGGGACAGGGTAGACCAAGAGTACATGGCAGGAGTGCTTCACAGGTGGGCAAGGCAAGAACTGCCCACCAACAAAGGGATTGGGTGGGCCCACTAACTGCGAGCCTCTTTGCTGCCCCAGTGCATGCTGCCTCCCCATCCCATCAACCCAGTGTGCCCCAAGCTGTGCTTCATTAACTCTTGCCTCTCTGCTCCACATGCCCTGCCCCCCGCCCCCTAGCCTAGTAATCTCTATATGCCTGTCCCATAGCCTTGAAGTAACCTGATGTCCCCACTCTGGCCCATGGAACAATGCAGACTACTCATCCCTGTCTTAGAGCACAAGCCTCCACTATTAAAATCAATAGCAAAACTGCTATTGATAGAGGATTGTCCAGCCTGTTTATGAAAAGTAAGATTTTCAGATGCCTTCTTGGATTGCTGTTGGTTGGCGTAAGAACAGCAACATTTCTATGTAAATAGCAAGGTTTCCCAGAATAACGGTGTGATAAATGTAGGGCTGAAACTCACCCTCACAATTCTCACAAATCTCAGCAAGAACTACCAAGATTTACAAGAATGAGAACGAGTCGAGATTTGGCCGATTCTCAACCAATTCTCATCCAAAACTCATTTGGCTGAAAAATGACACTGCACATGCGCAAAATGGCACCAGCCCTTCTGTACTTGTGGCCCCCAGTGGCCATTTTGCGCATTCACAGAGCATTTTTAGAAATACAGAGCATTTTTTAAGAATCACAGTATTCTTGAAACCCCTTAAAAAATGCTCTGTGCATGCACAAAATGGCCACTGGTGCACAGTGCATGCCCAGAATGGCAGAGGCAGTCATTTTGTGAATGCACAGAACACATCTGAGATTTTTGATAATTTTGCAAGATACTCAAAAATCTCGGCGAGATCTCGGCAGGGACTGCGAGAACCTTGCAAGAACGCATGGGATCCTTGTTTCAACTCTAGATAAAAGGACAAAGCGAGGCCACTGCTGCAAACAGCTGCTAAACCATTTCTGTGCAAGTTGTTAATTCAGTTGTAGTCCTGAAACTGCTTTCACTTACACCAGTGGCAGGGTTTCTCCCTGGTGGTGCTTGGTGAATTCATAAGGCAGGAGTCTTAAAACAGAGCTTGAGAGAGAAAGTGTTTATTAGAGGATTTACCCACACTCTGTACTTCAAGTCAGTCTCTCATGGTGTCTGGTGGAGACTGTTCCTCCAGGGTAACATAAAAACTTATGTACCTCTGTATGGCTAGACTGAGCTGGTAAATAAACAATACTCTTACAGAGATATCATCCTCACAAAATCAAAAATCCAAGGAAGTTTGTACAGACAAAGAACACATCCCTGCTAGAAAGGAAAGAAATCCATTCTTGAACTTACTCTCTCCTGCTAGTTACATTAATTCAGTTCTCCAAAGGCTCTTAATTAACATTACCATTTATTGGTAAAGATTAAACAACAACAATTCATCTTACCCTTCCAAGAGTGAAATAATGACACCTTTAAAGCAATTATGGGTATTTTCAGACGTTACGAGATCACGCTCAACCACGGTGAATTCCCCATGGGGGAGCATGATCCCATAATGTCTGGTCAGTGTTACACAAGATGTTCACCCCCGCGAATCATGGGGGAGGGGAGATCAGATTTACCACACTTCCGTCTCTCCTCCCTGGAGGAGGAACGGAAGTGTGGTAAATCTGATTCCCCCCCGTGATTCACGGGGGTGACCACCCGGCGTAACATTGACCAGATGTGACGTTGACATGCTCAACCACGGGGAATTCCCCGTGGTTGAGCATGTCAACATCACATCTGGCCACTGACCATGGCCCGGAATCAGCGGCCGTGCTCAACGCCGATTCTGGGCCGTGGTCAATTTCCCAGGGCCGGGAAGGCGCAGAGGCCGTATTGGCCACAGCACCCACCAGTCTCCGGGAGGGCGGGCTGCTGCAGGAGCATGGGGGGTGGGGCTGTGCGGCTGCACGTAGCGCCGCGCAACCCCGCACCCTCCCCTGATTCCTCGCCGGGATCAGCTGACACGTCTGTTGACGTACCGGTATTGATCCCGGCGGGGAGTCAACAGGGTGATTTTGTGACGTGGCGAATGCCGCCCCGTCATGTCTGAAATCACCCTATGCCTTCCAGTAGACTTGTCCCCTCTCCTAGGGAAGGAAACAGAACAGTGTTAATATGAAATTTTTTTTCCATTTGTTCATGAAAATGTATGCATATTTGAAATACCCCCATTTGCTAATATTAAGGCTAAGTTAATAGAAAGCAAGGAGCAAACTTTGGATACAGTGGTATGGAGATTTGTCTAGAAAAGGGTACGATCATGGTCTACGGTAGGCGGAGTCAGAATATGGTTACAGAGGCATAGGCTGTAGTGTGGGTTTAGTTAAGGGAGTGGGTGCTGGTGTGCCATTCGTTTTTGGTTGTAATGTTACTAATTTGTTTTAATTACCCATTCATTTTAGTAATTAAAGACACGAAGATGATGAATAATCAAACAACATTCATTTGCTTTCATTTGTTTTCATTAGGAAAAAAAAAATGTTGTTTAAAAAATCATTACACATGTGCAAAAATGGGCACTGGATCATTTTTGCATGCATAGCCCTTTTCCAAAATGGGGGTGACAGTGGCATTGCAATTTTGGAAAAGGGCAGCAAGTCCACATATGCACAAAATTACCACTGTGCATGTGCAGAGTGTCTGCCCTTTTCCAAAATGGTGGCGATGCTGCTGCCACCATTTTGGGAAAGGGTGCCCATGCACAGAATGGTCTGGCAGCAATTTTCAACATGCACAATGATTTTTTATTTTTTATTAATTTTTATTAGTTTTAAAAATGAAAAAAATAATAATAATGGATTTTTACACCCCCCTCCCTCCAAAATCAATGGATTTTTAAAAAAACAAAAACAAAAGTGAATTAGATAAGTTCTTCACACACACACACACCCTTGTGTAGGGTTCTCAAGACCACATGTGACACGGGTGAAAGGTATTGAGACCACATGTGATAATGCTTGTTCAGGATATTTGATATTTCAACCTGGTCACTAGAGACCCCCAATTACCAGGATTCACTGTCAGGGTGCACTTAGCTTGTTTTCACACTGGGCACAGTTTGCTGGAATACAAAGTTGAAAAATAATTCTCCCCTCTCACAGCACAACCGACTCATTTGGAGACTTTTTTTAAAAAAAATCCCCAGGAGTTTCTACCTGTTGAAATATTTGAGATGGGAAATCGATAAGTGGAGACACAGTTTGAAAACATGACCGCTCTCTGGGGACAGGCATACTAAGAGACTCTCCGCAAGAGTAGCTATCAATCCCTTCTCATTACAAGGAAATCATGAGGAGGAGGAGTGGTAAGTGACATGAATAGGATGGATAGACCAATAGGTAGAAATATATCTTTCCCCCCCTCAAACCACAACTTCTTACTGAGCTAGAACCCAGTTTGATTCTAGCTCATTGATACTTAAGGCAGCTCAGGAAGCTCCTCAAGAATGGTAGCTCTTATTGTTGTATAAAATAGTCAGTCTTATAACTATGTTGGCATATGCAACAACTTGTCACATGCAGGGAAGCTGTGCTCTGTGCAAAATGGTGCTGTGGGCTCCCTCCTAACGGCAATCTTTGAACTGACACTGATACACTCATTAGAAAAAGGGAAATGATACCATAATCAAATTTTGATATTCAGTTAAACAACCATCTCTAGAACAGTCAGCCTCCCTGAATTGAAAGCCTGTAGGTTACATATATGTTATAGCTAGTGTATTTATGAGTCTCATCTGTTGGCAGCCCCTCCTAAATCACCGTGGGCCAACACAGCCCAGGGGCTCTCCCTGTGTTTGAGGCTCTGTGTGCCTGTATTTTACTCCAGTGCTTCTCAAATCTACATTCTCACTTCCCATTTATTTATAGACCCCCTGCATTGGGGGCCCCTGTGGAGTACCACGACACATGGGGCCCTGCACAGTCATATGTAAGTTTTATATATGAGTGTGATATAAGTTTTAAATAAATAAAATATAAAATAAAATAAAATAATCTACACTATCCTGAACCCAGACCTGTATGTAACCCTAGAAATAATAACCAAAGCAAAAAACGTAACAGTTTGAAAATACACTTAAATGTACAAGAGTTTTCTTAAAATACACACAAAAAAGCAATTCAGTACAATTACAATTCAAAACACCTCTCACTCCATACATTGCAACAAAACATAAACGCCAAAAAACATAGAAATTAATTCACGCTTAGAGCAATATTTAATAATTTATCATCAACATACATGTAATATATGTACTCAATTCCTTACCATACATCATTTTTATCAATAACTAAACTTGCACATTTTACACTTATGAAACTATTTTATTATCATAATTTGACAAGGAACAATTTTGTCAAAGAAATTTAAGTCTGTTCTTTACATGTATACAAATTGTGTACAGTTCATACAATGAAGTAAAGAATGTGAGTGTAGACATTATACAATTTGTTGTACACAATGAAGTTATGTAGAAACAGACTTAAATTACTCTGACAAAATTGTTCCTTGTCAAATTATGATAATAAA
>QEPC01001577.1:1211478-1247186 GCA_003113815.1 Sphenodon punctatus
TTCCACAGGCTTCACAAATAGCAGAAACATGAAATTTTGCTACCTCCACCATTTCGCCAGCGCCACGAAATAGCGGAACAGCAAAATTTCATGTTCCAACAGTTTCTGAATTTGCAGAATGCCGGCAGAATTAGCGGAATATTGGCAGAAAAGCCATGGTGTGGCGCAGGAAATTCCGAAATGGCGGAATGGAATCGTGTTGTGGTAAAGGTTGATGCCACTTCAGCCCTAGTTGCCAGGACATATTCCTCCCGGTGCAGGAGCTCATCAAAGCAAGCACTCAGCCCCACCTTCACTTCCATGCCAGGTCAAGAGCCTCATCGGACATCTTCCTGCCTGCAGGGTCACAATCCCGCCCCCCGGGAATCTCGTCCAGGCTCCTCTCTGGAGACTATAGACCATTGTGGTCAACTGGCTGATGGTGGTGGTGGAGCTGCTCACGGTCTCCTTCATGGCCAGGAACGGTCTCAGGATGAAGACCGTGTGAACGAGAATTTCCCATTCCTCCCTGTTGTGCCCTGGAGGTCCCTCAATGTCTGTCTCCAGGTCCACCTGATTCAGGGCGGCTTTCTGCTCAAGAAGCCACTCGAGTATCAGGAAGGTGGAATTCCACCTGGTGGAGACATCTTGAACCCACTGGTGCACCAGGGACCCTTGCTTGACCTGCTTCTCCCAGAGGAGCTCGCTGTCCTTCACGCTGCGGTTGAAGAACCCCATCAGCTTCCTCCCACGGTTTGCAAGGGAGCTAAGGGTGCCTGGCCCAATCCCCTTCTCCCCCAAGCCCAGAGCATCCTTGACCACAAGATGGAGAGTGTGTGTGGGACAAAGGATGCTTGTGAAGCCCCCATCATGGACTGCCTTGAGTATATTGACTGCGTTGTCCGTGACCACACACCCCTTGGTGAAGGCTGCACCTGGCATGACCCACTCCCTCACCATTCGATATATTTTTGTAAATTCCTAAGTTTTTATCTTATGTTATTCATAATTGGCTATGGTGGAAGCTATTCTATTCACTCCCTCACCATGGCGGCCAGGGCTGCCTCAAGATTCCTTGAGGTGTGGGGGCTGTCCATTACATGTGCCAGAAGCAGGTCCCACCTATACCCTGCTTCTGGACCCCCCTTGACACTGCCAAGCGCTGCCTCTGGGTCCTGTCACCAGTGTGCAGTCACTGCCAGATAGGCATGCTGGGCGTTCCTGGAGGACCACAGGTTGGTGGTGAAGTGGACCATGCCCCCCCCTCAGCCAATGCCAGAAGCTCCCTCACCTGCTTCTTCAAAACCCTGTGTAGCTGTGGCACCACAGTATGATTCAGGGTGGAGCGGGAAGGCAGCTTAAACTGGGGGGTCAGGAATCCAATCAGCCACTGGAAGACCTTGTCCTCTACAATTGAGAAGGGCTGCCCATCCAGCACAATCATCTTGGCCAACAGGCATTTGGCTTTCTCCTGAAAGAATCCATGCTGCCCTCCAGCACCCAATTTCCTTGGCAGCTGTACCCACCCCAGCTCCTCCATAGTGGACTGACACTGCTGCTGGCGAGGCTCCTGCTGCTGTTCTGTCCCCATACTACTCCTGCTGCTAGAAGCAGAAGCAGTTGGTGTAGGATGCTTGCCCACTGAAGGAGTCAGACAACTGGCCACTGCTGTAGTTGGGAACCCGCTGGCATCCACTTCCCCTGCTTTCCTGCTTAGCATCAGAGCACTGTGGCATGCCTTGAGGTGCCTCGCCATTGCAGCTGTCCCAAGGTTGGCGAGCACCTGCCCACATTTCACCAGCTCATTGCACAGTGCACTGCACCTCTCTGGGATCATCTGCCCGCACTAGCTTAAAATGTTCCCAGACAGAGGATTTCCCCCTTCTGCCTTCTGCCTCCCCGCCCGGGTGATGCACTGCTGACAGTTATGCTGGGAGGGGGAGAACTTGGTGGCACTGGTGACACAGCTCTGAGAGGAGGCTCAGCCATGGCCTCACCTACAGACATCTCCTCTGTGACACTAGTATCTGCCTCCAACTCACTGTCCATGATCACGGTGATGTCCCATGAAGGGGAGTACTGGGACCCTGAGGCTAGACTTTCCATGCCCGCCATGCTGCTGGCACTCTCCCTGTGCCCCCCCTCTATAGCTGATAGTACTGCTGCTGCTACTCCTCCTCTCCCTACTGACATTGTCCAAGGATCGGGCCCTGCCTCTAGCATCCGGGGTGGGATCCACCAGCTCTGGACTGCTGGGGATCGTCTCGACAGTGAGGGACATTGGTGGCCCTGGAGGAAAATTGGAAGCAGGTGCAACTGCTGGTGCACATGCACCAGCACCAGCAGCAACAGAAGCAGATGCAGCCTCAAGTCCTGCAGGCCTTCCAGTGCCCTGCACAGCAGTGGAGGAGGGCACTGCCAGGAGGCAACGCTCAGCCACTGAAACCTGTTGCCCTAAAGCAGGCCTGCTGAGTTTGGGGCATGGTGATGTACTGGGGCTACTGCTGCGGACTGCTGCCGCTCCCCTGGCATGGCCCCTTCCGCCTCTGCCACGTGCCCCATTGCCTCCCATACGGGAAGCAAACTGGCCTCTCCATCCCTTCTCCATTTCTCCCTCCAAAATAATGTTTTTATATTGTTTTTTTAATTTTTAAATTTTTTAATCTAATATTTTTTATATATATATAAAGGGGTACAAAACTGAAATGAAACCTAAATCAATCTAATGCTACTCAAAATGAATTTTAAAAAAACAAGGGAAGGGAATCAGGGATGGAATATATAGATAGGGAGAGGGAAAGGATTCATTGGAGGGGGGAGGTAGGTAGGAAGGAAGATTGAACACAGGGAGGGGTAAAAACAAAAAAATAACACCTAAATCTATCTAATCTAAACTAATCTAATCTAAACTAAATAAATGATAATATAGAGATAGATGGGTTGGACAGGTGAAATAGGAGGAGGATTGCAAAGGACTGAGGAGAACAAAACTGCTGGGAGAGGGAGCCTTTTGAAATACCTGCTGTTCAGGAACAGTGACTAGCTCAGAAGGTGTTGCCAGAGGGGACGGCAATGAGTTTTGTTACTTGCTGCGCCCATCTCACCACAAGCCCCATTGGCTCCATGCAGCCTAGCCTGTGGCCAATCGCAGACTGCGAAGCAAGTCATCTGAGGAGAAAAGGGATGGTGATTGGGCCAGCTGGCTGCTACTCCAAGCCTCTCCACCCCTGGTGCCTGGAAGTCTGCTCCTCAGCTGACTCCCCCTCCCTGTCACGTTTTGCTTTCCAGTGACCCGTTTTTGCCATCTGAACTGATCTAAACGTGATCCGAACTGACCGAATGGTTCAGTAGTTTCGGAGTCCAGAATCAGGTTTGTTTCGGTTCATCCAGATTCGGTCGTCCAAACAGGCCGAGTTTGGTCCCTACTCCGAACTTCCGAACCGCAATTGCCCATCCCTACCAGCCAGTCACACACGCACATGGTCTTTCACCACACAAGCTCTCCATGAACTCAAATTTCTGGTTTCCGACGCAATCATGGGATCACGCAATACCTAGACCGAAACTGAAACCAATGTCCAAATGACTGAACCGAACAAAACACCATTGAACTGAATGACTGAACCCAAACTTGGTTCCCGAACCAAACGACTGAACGACTGAACTTCCGAACCGTGATCTGTTCGCACATTCCTAGAAGGCAGACTGAGGCAGGGTTCAAGGTTGACAACCAGGGCGGGAAGACAGGCAGTGTGACATGAGAGGCAGTAGGGAAGGCAGGCTGGGACCTTGGCAGGGCACTCAGATAGGCTGGAGAAGTCTGTGCAGCAAAAGAGAGCCAGTCAGATAGGCAAGCCGAGATCGTCTAGCCAGAGGCCGGCTGACAGGCTTACAGCTTCCCAATGCCACCCAGCATCATGAGGTTAGTCAGATAGGCCATCCGAGGTGGTCTAGTGAGAGAGAGCTAGAGAGAGAGAGAGAGAGAGAGAGAGAGAGAGAGAGAGAGAGGCAGGGTGTGGGCCAGGCATTGTGAGGGAGGGACAGCATCTCAGCAGCAGCAACCCAGATTAAGGAGTAGCCCTGTCCCAAGACTTCCCCTGGCATGGAATGGCGTGTGCCATTGCACCATCAATCCATGTACAGGGGCAGCTCGGGGAATCCCAGCAGTGGAAGGTTCACCTTGATGAAAAGCAACTGCTCCACCAATTTGGCCCCCAGTGTCAAGGGTGTAGCGAGCAAATGTCCCCCGCCACAGAGAACACCCGCTTGCTGGGGACACTTCTCGGTGGTCAGGACAACAGAACCTTGGCCACTTTGGAAACACATTGGTCTTGCCAGTCTTGCCGGTCCAGTAGGCCAAGGGATTGCTGGTGGGATTGAGGCATGGCTCTTCCTCCACGTAGTTCTCCACTGCTGCTGAGGTGATGTTGTACTCCCTCGTGTAACTCTGCTTGTGCACCACTGTCCTCAGCCACGCTGCCTGCCCTGCTGTGCATGGGCCCATGCTCTCCAGAGTGACCTGCACATATGAGCTGCTGCTGCTTGCATTAGGGGTACTTCTGCTGATCAGTCTTTTACTGGTGATGCTACTGCTAGGGCTGGGGGCAGGGATTAACCCCGTGAGCTGAAAGGGGTGGCTGCTCCATTTCCCACCATCCCCAGGGGCATCCTGCTGCTGCTGCCATGCACTCTCCAGAGCCCTCTCTGCCTGCCAGACCCTCTCCACCAGCTCATCCTTCCAGTGGCCATAGAGTGGTGTCTGGCGTGTCACACTGCCCTTGACCGTGGGGTCCAGCATGGTTGCCAACACATATTCATCCTGCTGCAGGAGCTCATCAAAGTGCGCCTTCAGCCTTGTTTTCAGCTGCTGCACCAGGGCAACTGCCTCATCTGCCAGCTTCTTGCTCTGAGGGCCACAATCCCACCCCTTGAGAATCTCCTCCAGCCTCCTGAGGAGACTCTGGACCAGAGGGGCCATTGGGCTGATGGTGGCTGTGGAGGAGCTGATAGTCTCCATCACGGTCAGGAACAGATTCAGAACCAAGACAGTGTGAGCCAGGATCTTGCATTCAACTCCATTGTACCCTGGAGGTGCCCCGCTGTCCATCACCAGTTTATCCTGATGCAAGGTGGTTTTCGTCTCGAGAAGCCGCTAGAGCATCAGGAACATGGAATTCTGCTGGTTGAACACATCCTGGACCAACTGGTGCACTGGGGAGCCTTGCTTTGCCTGCTTCACCTGGAGGAGGTCGCTGCCCTTCACACTCTGGTTAAAGAAGACGGCCAGCTTCCTCACCCGCTCGATAAGGGAGCTAAGGGTGCCAGCCCCAATCCCCTTCTCCCCCAAACCCAGAGCACCCCTGACCACCAGGTGAAGGGTGTGTGTGGTGAAAGGGATGCTGGTGAATCCCCCCTCTTGGACTGCCCTCAATATGTTGGCCGCATCATGCATCACCACGCACCCCTTGGTGAAGGGCGCACCTGGCATGACTCACTCCCTCACCATGGTGGTCAGGGCTTCCTCGATGTTGTGAGAAGTGTGGGGATCATCCATTACTTCCACCTGAAGCAAGGCCCACCAATACCCTGCTTCGGGACCCCTCCTGCCACTCCTGAAAGCTGCCTCAGGGTCCTGCTACCAGTGCACCATTACTGCCAGGTATGCATGCTGGCATGACTCACTCCCTCACCATGGTGGTCAGGGCTTCCTCGATGTTGTGAGAAGTGTGGGGATCATCCATTACTTCCACCTGAAGCAAGGCCCACCAATACCCTGCTTCGGGACCCCTCCTGCCACTCCCAAATGCTGCCTCAGGGTCCTACCACCAGTGCGTCATCACTGCCAGGTAGGCATGCTGCGCATTTCTACTTGACCACAGGTCAGTGGTGAAGTGGATGGTAGCACCCCCAGCCCTTCCTGCTGGATTCCCTTCACTCCCTTGGCTTTTGTGGCTCTGTCCATAACTGGTTCTCCTCCTACCTCTCTGACCGCTCCTTTAATGTGTCTCTCTCCAACTCCACCTCCTCCTCCTTCCCCCTCTCAGTTGGTGTTCCTCAAGGCTCTGTTCTTGGCCCTCTCCTCTTCTCGATCTATACCTCATCCTTAGGCAAACTCATTGCCTCCCATGGCTTCCAATACCACCTCTATGCTGATGACACTCAACTCTATCTCTCTACTCCCTCTCTCTCTCCCTCTGTTCAAGCTCGTCTCATCAACTGTCTCTCTGACATCTCTACCTGGATGTCTCAACGTCAACTCAAACTCAACATGGCTAAAACTGAACTCCTTATCTTCCCCCCTCATCCTTCCTCTCCTTCCTCACTGTCAATAACTATTGATGGAGTCACCATCCTGCCTGTCCCCCAAGCCCGTAGCCTAGGCTTCATCTTTGACTCAGCCCTTTCTTTTAAACCCTACATTGACTCTGTTGCTAAATCCTGTCGCTTCTCCCTCCATAACATTGCTAAGATTCGCCCTTTTCTCTCTGTCTCGTCTGCCAAAACTCTTGTTCATGCTCTGGTCATCTCTCGCCTCGATTACTGTAACCTCCTTCTCACTGGCCTTCCCCGGTCTCACCTTTCTCCCCTCATCTCTGTCCAAAACTCTGCTGCCAGGGTCATCTACCTCGCCAGTCGCTTCGACCATGTGCAGCCCCTCCTCTCTTCGCTTCACTGGCTTCCCCTTCCTGAACGAATCCTGCACAAGCTCCTAGTCTTCACCTATAAAGCTCTTCACAACCTTGCTCCCCCCTACCTCTCTGCACTTATCGCCCTCCATACTCCAGCCCGTGCACTTCGCTCCTCCTCTGTCCCTTCTCTCACCCTTCCACGCCTTCCCTGCTCCCCTAAGCGCCTTCGTCCCTTCTCACTTGCTGCCCCCCATGCCTGGAACTCCCTCCCTGTCCACATCCGCCTTGCCCCCTCCCTTCATACCTTCAAATCTCTCCTTAAAACTCACCTCTTTCGCTCTGCTCTGTCTGACTCTTTATCCTGCTGAGCCACTATTCCTATACCTACGATCGGTTTACCCTTATCCTTGCAACATGGACCTGCCTGCTGTCATTCTCATCGTAACCAAGCCAAGTACGTGCACTTGAGACCTCGCATCTTCATGAATGTTAGACCCCTTGTCTCTCCCTCTGTTCCCCTTCCTAAGTCTCTCCCCCAGCTCCTGTCTCTCAGATTGTAAGCCCTAGGGGCAGGAACCCTGTCTATTTTATGACTTTGTAAAGTGCCAGGTACACTGCTGGCGCTATATAAATGTTTGTTAATAATAAAGCCCTTGCCAGCTCCTTTAAAGCCCAGTACAAGGCTGGCACCACCTGCTGACTCAGGTTGCTGCATGAGGGCAGCTTAAACTGGGGGGCCCGGAAGCCAATCAGGTGCCTAAACCCTGTGTCCCCAACCACCAAGAAGGTCTGCCCATTGAGCACAATCATTTCCCCCAACATTCACGTGGATTTCTGTTGAAACCTGTGTTGCCCTCCATATCCTGCAGCTGCCGATGGACATGGAAGCTTACCCCACCCCACCCCCTCCATGGTGCACTTCTGGGCCTCAACTGGCTGCTGCTGCTGTTCCCCCCTAGCAGCAATATCGCTCCTTCTGCTAGAGGTAGGTGCTCGAGGACGCTTGCCCGCTGAAGGAGGCCGACGACTTACCACAGCAGCCGAGAAACCTCTAGTATCCACTGCCCCTGCCTGTCCACTTAGTAGCACAGTGCTGTGGCATGCCTTGAGTTGCCTCACCATGGAAGTCATGCCAAGGTTAGTGAGAACCTGCCCATGCTTCACCACCTTCTGGCACAAACTACACACTGCACCTCCCTGGGATCATCCGCCCGCACCAACTTAAAATGCGCCCAAATGGAGGATTTTTTGCCCCCTCCTGCCTTCTGGCCTGCACCGGATGACACACCACTGAAAGTGCTGATGGGAAGTCCAGAACATGGTGGCAACAGAGCTCTTGGAGGGACAGCCATCGTCTCAGCTCCAGACATCTCCTCCATGGGACTAGTATATGCCTTGCTATCCCCAATATGAGATATGTCCCACTAAGGGGAGTACTGGGACCCTGAGGCTGATCGACTGCCCATGCTGCTGCCACTCTCCCTGTGCCCCCTATAGCTTCTGCTGCTACTGCTACTGCTAGTGCTGCTCTTCTCCCTGCTGCCATTGCCTGGGGATCGAGCCCTGCCTCTATCTGCTGGGGTGGGATCCACCAGCCCTGGACTGCTGGGGATCACATCAATTATGGGGGACAATGGTGGCCCATGATGAACATCTGACCCTGAAGAACCTGCACCTGCTCTGCAGCCGCATCAGAGACAGTCGCAGTCTGATGGACTGCAGGCCTTCCAATGCTCTGTGTGGCAGTGGAGGATGCTGGCAGGAGACAACGCTGAGTCACACCCCTAGTGCCACTGCTGGGAGCCTCTGAAGCCCATCTCCCAAAATCAGGCCTGTGCAGTTTGGTGTGTGGTGATGGCCTTGTGCTGCTGTTCATGCCTGCCACTCCACTGGCATGGCCCCTGCCACCTCTGCCATGTGCCCCATTGTCTGTCTTATGGGCAGCAGACCGGCCTCTCCTGCTTCTTTTCTCCATTTCTCCCACCCAAATAACACAGAGGAAGATTTTATATTTTTTTATTCATTTATTCAAATGTGGAATATAATATATATCTACTACCCTAACTCTAACTGCTATTCACTATTCTAAAACCTGTGGAACTAAAGGGAATATTATCTAATATCTACAAAGGCCTAGTCCTACAAACACACTATAAAATATTAAAACTGATTCACTACACACTGTCTCTATCTATCTCTATAACTAAGCTAACTCCTACAACTATATATCTATGGTATCTATCTGTCTATATATATTCAAAGGGATGGGCATGGGGACACAGACAGCTCACAACAAACAACACAGGGAGGGGTACAAAATTGAAATGAAACCTAACTATTGTGGCTCGCAATGTTAATTGATCCAGCCAGATAGAAACCGCTGTTAGTGACACCCTTGCTGGTGTAGAAGTTGTGGGATTGGGCACCCAATTATCTTGAGCCAAACATTTAGCCGAAGTCCTGATCCTGTGGTCCCAGCTACTAAATTTGCTGAGTACTCCGGACCTTATTGGTCTCTCCGTGAAGGAGCCTCTGGGTTCATCGAAAAGAAGTCCCTGGTGGGATAGAGAGTGTAGCGTGGCCAGAGCACTCCTAAGGTCCATGACACGAAAATTGCCACAAGCTGAGGGTGCACCCCTCCTGGATCATTATAGGGCATATAAGAAACAATACAAGCAGCTGATATTTTAAAAATGGGAAGATTTCTTTAAACAACAATGGATGGCACTCCAGGCAGCATTTGATAGTAAGGACCCTTGAACCTTCTGGAAATTGGTTAACCCCTGCCCAAAACAAGGTCCCTCGGCTAGAATTGTTAGGATTCCTCCTTCCGCCTGGGCTGAGCATTTCTCTCAATTATTTGTGGGTTCTTGCCCAGAGACTGGATGTGAGTTCTCCCAGGATAGAAATCTTCCATTTTGGGACCCTGTCGAACCATCGGAGGTGGCAAACATTGTTGAGAAGTTGAAATGGGGCAAAGCGGCTGGCCCTGACAGTATCCCAGGAGAAGTCTTTAAATTACTTCCTGACTGGGGGATCTATGCAATTGCTCACCTTTTCTTGTTAATTAATGAGACTTCTATAATACCGGAAGTGTGGAGACTTAGGGTGATTTCAGACATGATGGGGCGGCTTTGGCCCCATAACGGAATTACCCTTTTGATTCCCTGCAGGAATCGCCCCGTAACAGCAAGCAGATTTGCTGGCCGATCCCGGCGGGGAATCTGGGGGTGGGTGGGGCTGCGCGGCACAACGTGCGGCTGCACAGCCCCACCCCCCCATGCCCCCCCAGCTGCCCGCCCTCTGGCAGACAGGTGGGTGCAGTGGCCAATTCGGCCGCTCCGTCCGATTCCGATCTGTAGTCCGGGCCACGGCCCGAAATCAGCGCTGGTAACGGATGTTACTGGTCGGCGATTCCAAGCCATGTTTCAACTAACCACTCTTTTGGCGATGGTCCCTGGACCACCCTCAAAAGTGTGGTTATTTTGATTCCCGCGGGAGGTTCACTGTGGTGCACATCTGGAGGGCATCAAACAGATGTTACGGGACCATTCCCCACCACAGGGGATTGTCTGTGGTTGAGCGTGATCTCGCAATGGCTGAAAATACCCATAGTATAGTGGTGCCAATTTTTAAGAAGCGGTCGAGAGTAGATCCTAAAAATTACAGGCCTATAAGTTTGCTGTGCATTATTTCTAAAATCTATGCCAGTCTGTTGTTAGTTCAGTTGCAGTCCTGGTGTGATGAAAATAGTCTTCTGACTGAGGGGCAGGCAGGCTTTCAGCCTAAGCACTCCACTATCGATCATGTATTTATTCTCTATCATTTGATTAATAAATATCAGCGCCATAGATGTTAACTTTATTTGACATTCATAGATTTGTCATCAGCCTTTGATATGATCTGCAGACCCGTTTTGTGGTCCGAGTTAGAACACCTACTTATGGATAAGCGTCTATTGGCTCTGATCAGGTCCCTATATTCAGGAACTTCATTAAGGGTGAGAATGCCCCCCTATGGTATTTTGTCAGAGTTGGTGCAAACCTTTCACGGAGTGCATCAGGGTTGCATTTTGGCCCCAACGCTATTTAACATATATGTCAACTCTATGATACTTGACCATAAGGACCCTGGGAAATATCATCCTGTAAGTATCGGTAATAGGAAAATCTTTTTGCTCATGTATGCTAATGACATGGTGCTGGTGTCTCTTAGTAGATGATGATTAGAAAGATTCCTGTCAGACTTTGGCATCAGATGCCATGATAAGAAGCTTGCCATCAATTATGACAAGACCAAAATTATGGTGGTAGCAAAACATCATAGGAAATACAGTTGGCAACTTCAGGACCATAGTTTAGCTCAGGTTAGAGTCAATAGGTATTTGGGAATTATCTTGGCTGACAATAGGACCTGGCATGCCCATTCGTTGGCCACTAAAGCTACGGCGCAAATAGAATCCTTAGCCACTCAGCGTGTTGTTGTTTTTTTGTCAATATGGGCAATGTTTTGTCAGGGCAGCTCTAAAAGTACTTGACACAAAGGTGATTGCAAGCTTGTTGTATGGGGCACAAATTTGGGGGGTATGATCAGAAGGCTATAAGCAGACTTTCCCCTGTTATAAATCAATTTTGCAAATGCATTCTTAGGCTCCCGCTGTCTGCTAATTCAGCAATGATGCTGTTAGAGGCGGGTTCTCTTTCTTTAAGGAGTAGGACCAAAGTCGAAAGACGGCTCTTGACCTATTGGACAAAGATGAGAGATGTGCCCAGTGCTTTTTTAGTGTCCCTAGAAATGCAAGAAAAACAAACAGATTCGGTAGGAGGTGTGTATGTTTGGTGGGCTGAAGTTAACCTATGTTTAGCCTCATTAGGCTTTTCGGAGCTGTGCTTTCAGGATCTTACAAGCCCACAGATTATACGACTGGTAAAACAACGCATATGTGACTTAGATAAGCAAAAATTAAGAGCTCTTGCCAGAGGGGTTATAATTTCCCCTTTTTATAAGTATTTGTTACCCACGAGTGGAGGGGTCCTATACCTATCTTCACTTATTGATCCGGGGATGAGACAAGCTTTTAGTAGGTTGCGGTTTCAATCTATGCGCATGGCTGTCCTTCAGGGGAGATTCCGGGGGATCCCATACGTGGATCGGCTATGCCCTTGTGGGACCGGGATAGAGACCTGGCGCACTACTAATACTTACTCACATGCCCCCTTTATAATTGTCAATGTTCCCAACTCCAAAAGGCTATCAGGTGGGATTTTCCCGACCGAAAATTCACCAATTGGCTTACCTGTTGGGGGACAGGGTTCCTGCTAGAACCAAGGCTGTGGCAATCTTTGCGAGAAGAATAAAAAAAATCAGAAGAGGGTATGAGTCTCCCTGTCTGTTCCAAGAGGTGATTCTGAATTAGTTGGGATTAATTTGCTGTGCTCTGGACTGTCATTATTCTTTGACCAACTTTGCCCCTAAGGTGCTTATTATTGTTAAATAATTTTTATTTTATATTTATGTTAATGCATGGGATTGGCTTGTTCCCATGTGTTTGTTGCACTTCAAGCTTTTTTTGATGGTATTTTCTAAGTGTATCGAATAGATGTTTTTGTGGTTTTATTTTGTTTTTGTTTTTGTGATGGTCATGTGACTAACAACAAAACCAAATCAAAATCAATCACCCTGAGGAGAGGAGCAAGAACAAATGTTCCGGCAGCCTCCCCCGGGGAATAAGCGCAGGAGGTGAGAGTGATGTGCGGCCGCTCATCGTGTTCTCGATGTTGCCCTACCCCCCTACCATGACACCTCCAGGTCGCCAGTAGAAGCTGGGCCAGGAACCCATGTTCTCACTTGGTTTGCTTGCTTTGCCCTGGCCAGGCAGGAGCTGGGTAAGAACTGTGAACTCAGCTCGTATCGGGCCCACATTTCCTGCCGGCTCCTGTCTGGATGGGATAGAAACCAGGCCCACATCTGGCGGGCCGCAATCAGATGGCCTACCCTGACGCTGGCCCAGCTGGGTCAAACTGGGCCTTACTGGGTCACATATGTTTTTACACAATGAGAGTAAAAAAGGGCTGCTCTTACCACAGCGTAACCATGGCAACTGCCCTGGGGCTTGCTCTTCTGGGGGGCCTGCAGTGGCCCTTCATTTCCCCAGGATGGGATGCAGAGGCTCCACTCTCTCCCAGTGGAGCCCCAAACACTACCATCTCTAGGGTCCATTGAGGGTGCCCCAAGGGGGTGGGGCCACTGGAAAGGATGAGGTCACCAGAGTCTTCACATTTTATCTTTGCCCAGGGCCCTGCAAATTCTAAGGCTGGTCCTGGAGTACAGCAAGACAAGGAGAGAGTAGAGATGAAATAGAAATTTGGAATGGATTTTGGCTTCAACAGATCTGGCCATTCTGATCCAATTTGGTGAAACACAGTCCAGAGTATGATCTGGTCTATATTTTGTCAGAGATCCAGATTGGCTGTTCTCCTTACTGCACTGTGCAGCAGGTGGCACTGGCCTTTTTGCATGCACAGTGCAGAACACAAGGTGGAAGCGTCCTGCATTTGGAAAAACTCTGAGCAACATTCTAAAATAGCAGAAATTCACTTAAATACAAAAAGGATTCTCCATTTTAGCCCTAGACATGACCATAAGCGAAGTAAAAGGTCAAGCTAGCAGGCAAATCTAGGTCTGCTAGATTTGCTAAGATTGAATTGCTAAGATTCTTACTTCTTCCTGTCTGCCCTTTATATAACTCTGGCAAGCCAATAGCAAGAAGTGTAGGCTGGCCAATAAGAGCCCAAGGGCATGGTGTCGTTAGAAAAAGAAAAGGTTCCTAGCACAAATCAGCAGCGTTGATAGAATGAACAGCTCTCTGGTAGCAATGTTGTCAAGACACTTACTTTGGCTTTCTGCTGCCCTAGGTTCAAATCCAGAAAAGTCTAACACCACTGCTACTATTTGAAAATCACTGGCAAAATTTCCATTGACTTCACTAGGTGCAGGATATAATTCACTGCAAATATTAGCAATCTATTATTTGGATTTGGATTCAAAGCTCCACTGAGTTAAAAACAGCATTCCAAATTATAGGTAGGTGCACAACATATAGTGCATGTATTGTTAAAACTGCTGCCTCCCCACACTAGCTAAAGTGAGATCTCCTGTCCCCTGACTCCTGTATATTATCCACAAAGTCCCTGATCCAATGATATACTTCTGGAATTGAAACTTTAGACCAGTGTTTTGCTTGGAATAATACAAAGCTTTCCATTCCCATCAGTAGAAATTCATGCCCTGTCAACAGAAAATTGAGTGTTTAATACAGTGAAATAATTTAGTGAGGAGCAAAGATAGCTAATACCATTATCCCTACATGCTTTAGATATTAATATCTCAAGAGGTTTCTAAGTGTCCAAAAAGTGGTTCATCTCCTCTAGCAAACACAATAGTAGCTTCCTGGAAATAAACCTGTAATCCCCTGTGGCCTGCTGTAATAAACAAGAAGTCACCAGAAAGCTGGGAAAGGGGAAGAGATGCCAAATATTAAATTGAATTAATAGCAAAGATTTGGGCTTATATAGGCCTTTCTTTTCTCCCCAGACCTGAGACTTATCAATTGATTTAGAGATAATGAAATACACTGAACTTTGATCTCCAAAGAAAACCCTTAATGCAGTTTTCTGATCACGCTGCCCTCAAATCTTCCTGGCTGGCTCTAATTAATATTCCAGAATTCAAATCAATAGAATCATTACCTGAAAGATTTTGAGTCCATTTGCATTGCACACGCTTACCATTTTGAAATGAAAATAAAGAACAGTTTCTGGAGTCACACTAGCACAGAACAGGGGAAAGAAATAAAAGGGAAAGAAGCTGGTCCAGTAAAAGATAGCAACTTTGTCTGTCTCCATCTCTATACATTTTATCATACGTACCATGCATTCTTAGCAGTAATAAGATTCAAGCTCCAACACTTCAGAAATAGAAGTATACTACATGCATGCCTTGCCTTTGCACACTTTTTATGAAGCACCAGAGACAGGATACTAGACTAGATGAAGAGAGAGAGAGAAATTTTTTAAATGAGATACATCCATGCATGGCCCCCCAATGTCCACGTCCAACTGCTTGTGTGATGGTGGTGTGTTTGGAGATGCACTCCCATGACCCACGAAGTGACCACTCATGGTCATGCACAGAGCACTCCTGTAAAATCCAGAGTGCCCCATGAGGGCCAGGGTGGCCACCTCCATGGACAGGGCAGCCATGCTGGAAGATGCTTGTTTGATGCACTCCCCATGCACATTGCGTGCATGGGTTCCCTGCAGCCATACCACTCAGTGGCCATGGACACCCTCCACCCAACTCCCGCAGTGCTCATTTAAAAACACCCAGAGAGAGACAGACTGCTCAGAGCACTGAATTAGAATTCACTTATCAGTTTTGATTTATTCTACTGGACCTCAGTTCTTCAATTGTAAAATGGCGCATATCTTCTGCCCTTTCACCTTTGTTGTAGGCTTTTAGGACAGGGGCTGCCTTTTTCTCAGTTTGTACAGTATTTATGTGTGGGGTGGGGTGGGGTGGATTGCCCTATTCTGGCTTGTGGCCTTTAGTTACTCTACTTATTAGTAATAAAAATACTTCCTTCAGAACCCATGGGATTAGACGTATATCCTGAATTTAGCTGGTCTAAACGGAATTGCTAGGGCTTAAAAAAAATTGCTGGCCATCTTGGGAGAACAGCTTTATCTAAGAGATTAGTCATTTCGGCTTCTGGTCCTGGCGGGAAGTTAGATGTTCCACTTGTATAATATCTGCAGGATTCCATGTGGCATTTATAAGCCCTGGAGGAGTTGAAGCAGAATTTGAGGGGGAAAAAAAGAACACATTTTAAAAAGTGAACTGCTTGTGACTTTCATTCTGCCAGAGCTAACAGTTTATCCCAAAATCTCCCTTACCTCCCCCCTTCGACACACTGCTGCTATCTGCCACATGTTTCCCTATACAAAGTTCTCATTTAACCAACCATATACAAAACCATCTCAGATCCTTCCTTCACATCCCTTCTTGAAACTCTTCATAGACACGACACCTATGGAAATTATTATTACCAGGCAAGCAATTAGGGTTCCAGATATGCAAATTTTACTAGCTACTTATGAAAAATGCATGTTGCAGGGTTTCATTGGTGCCAGTACAGCCCTGAAACATGTATTTTTCATAAATGGTCAGTAAAAATGTGCATATCTGGCAACGCTACCAGCAATGTGCCTGGCGCTCACCAGTCATGAATAGAAACAGGTCCCTTCCCCGAGAGGCTTACAATCTAGACTGGACAAGAGAAGAGGGAGGGGGACACAGGCGGGCCTCATGTTTTTCTGTTTTTGTTTCCCACATTGGCAGCAGAGATGGGACTCTGAACATAGGGAGAGACTGGAATACACTGAAGAAGTCAAGAAGCTACGGGTGCCTATGCTTAGCTTAGTTACAAGGGGAGGAGGGGCATCCTGGAGGATAAGATGGTAAAAGGAGCTGATGACCATCTGAATATTCATAGTGAACTATGTATCTGTCAAATCTGCCGTATTCAAATGTCTGGCTGTGAAATTAATTTGTTCTCCAAATTTGCTTCCAAAGTTCCCGCAAGCAGATGCTTTGTGATGGGGTAGTTTGTTAACTGTGCACTTTGTCATTCATGTCTTTTGTTATTTTGGCATTTGCTATTGTAAATTCATGACAGGGATGTTATTTGACTGAATGATGGAGCACAGCTGCCCATTGTTGTAATGAGAAAGATTCCCAAGTAATGAAATCCTGAAGTACAGAATTCTAAAAACAATGTGTCACAAGGGTCACAAATTCACATTTGGGTATTGAATGAGAAACTAGGGATGTGCGACGTGGCTCGGAAGTTTGGAGTTCGGACCAAACTTGATCTGTTCGGATGTCCGAACCGAACTTCCGAACCGAACGACTGAACCAAACCTAAAAATGACCGAACAGTTCGTTTGTGTTCAGCTGCATTCGGTTGAGTTTGGGCAGGAAAAACGTGACTGAAAGGTACAAACGTGACAGGGAGTGGGAGTCAGCTGAGGAGCAGACTTCCTGGCAACAGGGGTGGAGAGGCTTGGAGTAGCAGCCAGCCTGCCCAATCACCATCACCAGACTGGCTTCGCAGTCTGTGATTGGCCAGGGGCTAGGCTGCATGGAGCCAATAGGGCTTGCAGTGAGGCGGGCGCAGCTACTAGTAACAAAACTCATTGCTCTCCCCCTGCCAACACCTTCTGAGCTAGTCACTGTTCCTAAACAGCAGGTGTTTCAGAAGGCTCCCTCTCCCAGCAGTTCCCAGCTCCCCAATCCATTGCCATCCTCCTCCAATTTCACCCATCCAACCATTTACCTCCATATTATCATTTATTTAAATTATATTAGATAGATTTAGCTGTTATTTTTATTTTTTACCCACCCCTATGTTCTATCTCCCTACCCTCCATTGAATCCATTCCTCTCCCTCTCCCTCCATATTCTGTTCCTCATTCCCTTCCCCTGTTTTTTGATTTATTAGAGTAGGATTAGGTTGATTTAGATTTTATGTCAGTTTTTGTAACCCTCCCTGTGTTGTTTGAGCTGTCTGCGTCCCTGCCCCCATCCCTGTGTAATATTGTGTATACTATATATATAGTAGTAGATATTATAGTAGTAAAGTTAATACTTATAGTTAGTTAGGTAGGAGTTAGTGCTAGCTAATTATTACAGTTAAGTTAGCTTAGTTATAGATATTTAGTTCCATTGGTTTTATAACAGCAGTAGTGAGATAGTTAATAGTAGTTAGATTTAGTGTAATATATATATATATATATAATATTAGATTTAAAAAATTTAAATGTAAAAAAAATAATATATAAAATATTTGTGCTCTCTTTGGGTTGGAGAAATGGAGAATAGAGGTAGGAGAGGGCAAGGCTGCTCTGCTGCCCGTAAGCCATCCAATGAGGCACGTGGCAGGGGCCGTGCCATCAGAGTGCCAGCAGTGGGCAGAAGCAGCATCCCAAGCACATCCCCATGCCCCAAGCTGTGAAGGCCTGATGTTGGGTCTCGCTCTCCTAGCACTAAGGGCCAGGGGGTTGGGTGTCGCCTCCTGGCAGTGGAAGAGGCTGTGGTGACTGTGTCATCTGCGGCTGCAGGCAATTCAGGGGACAAAGTATCCCAGGGATCAGCATTGTCCCCTGACTCCCCCATTGTAGAGCTTGATCTCAGCCCGGCTGCTAGAGGCAGGGCCCAATCCCCGGGCACCGGCAGCAGGGAGCATAGCAACAGCAGCAGCAACAGCAGCTATAGGAGGCAGGGTAGAGTGCTGCTCAGAGTGGGAGCAGCATGGGGAGTCCAGCAGCCTCCATCACTCTGTTTGGGAATATGGACAGCGATGCAAAGATTTCCGTGGAGGAGGTCTCAGTAGTATCTGGTGCTGATGAGGTGGTGACTGTCTCTCCACAAGGTGTGTCGCCACTGCAAGTGCCACTATGTCTGACTCCTGTCCCTCCCAGCAGTGCGTCACTTGGTGTGGGCCAGAAGGCAGCAGGGGGCAGAAAATCATGGCTCTGGGACCATTTTAAGGTGATGCAGGTGGATGATCCACGGGAGGTGCAGTGCACTTTGTGCAGCAAGGTGGTGAAGCGTGGGCAGGTGCTCACCAACCTAGGGACATCCGCCATGTCCAGGCACCTTAAAACATGCCACAGTGCTACTCTGCTAAGCAGGCAGGCTGGGTCAGTGGATGCTAGCGGGTTCCCGATCGAAGCGGCCACTCATCCTTTTTCATTGGGCAACCATCCCGCTCCAGTGGCTGCCTCTAGCAGCAGGAGCATTATCGCTGCTAGGGGGGAGCAGCAGGAGAAGCATCAGCATCAGCCAACCATGGAGTTGCTGGTGTAGGGGCAGCTGCCAAGGCCATCGGCAGCTGAAGGGCGGCGTGGCTTTCAAGAGAAAGCCACGCGCCTGTTAGGCGAGATGATTTCACTCGACGGGCAGCCCTTCTCCATGGTCGGGGACACGGGCTTTAGGCAGCTGACGGCGTTCCTGGCCCCGCAGTTTAAACTGCCATGCCACACCACTCTCAGCCTTATAGTGGTGCCAGGCCTGTACAGGGCTTTGAGTGAAAGAGCAGCTGGCACTGTCAGGGACTGGGGGTGCCACTGTCCATTTCACAACTCACCTGTGGTCCCGCCAGAACACCCGGCATGCGTACCTGGTGGTGATGACGCACTGGTGGGAGGACCCAGAGTTGTCATTGGACAGTGGCAGGAGGGGCCCTGAAGCAGTGTATAGGTGGGCCCTGCTTCAGGCACAAGCAATGGACATCCCCCACACCTCTAGGAGTCTTGAGGCAGCCCTGAACGCCATAGTGGGGGCATGGGTAACGCCTGGTGCACCATTCACCCTGGAGTGTGTGGTGACTGATAATGCATCCAATATAGTGAGAGTTGTCCACAATGCAGGGTTTACCAGCATCCCTTGCACAGCACACACCCTCCACCTGATGGTCACGGATGCTCTGGGCTTGGGGGAGAAGGGGATTGGGGCAGGCAACCGTAGCTCCCTGATACAGTGGGGGAGGAAGCTGGCGGGGTTCTTTAGCTGCAGTGTTCAGGGCAGCGAAATGCTCAGGACGAAGCAGGCTGAGCAAAGCTCCCCAGGGCATCTGCTGGTGCAGGACGTGTCCACGAGGTGGAATTCCACCTTCCTGATGCTTGAGCGGCTTTTGGAGGAGAAAGCTGCCTTGCATCAAGTGGAATTGGACACGGACAGCGGGGCACCTCCAGGCTTCAAGGGGCCAGAATGGGAGATCCTGGCACAGACGGACTTAGTTCTCAGACTGTTCCATGAGGTGACAGATACCATCAGATTCTCCATGGCCACCATAAGCCAGGTGACCCCTCTGGTCCAGAGGTCCAGAGTCTCCACGGGAGACTAGAGAATATCATGATGGAGGGCAGGATTGTGGCAGGGCAGGAAGGTGGCATTGGGAAACTGTAAGCCTGCCAGCTGGCCTCTGGCTAGACTATCTCAGCCCGCCTATCTAACTGGCTCTCTCTCTTGCACTGCAGTCTTTGCCAGCCTATCTGAGTGCCCTGACAACTTGGTGCCAAGTTCACAGCCTGCCTTCTCTACTGTCTCTCATACCACACTGCCTGCACGCCTGCCTGCACACCCATCCAGGTTACAAAGCTTGAACCCTGCCTCAGTCTGTCTGCCTTCTGCTCATGCCACACTGCCTGCCCGCCCACCCGCCCAGGTAGCAAATCTTGAACCCTGTCTCAGTCTGTCTGCCTTCTGCTCATGCCACACTGCCTGCCCGCCCACCCAGGTTGCAAAGCTTGAACCCTGCCTTAGTATGTCTGCCTTCTGCTCATGCCACACTGCCTGCCCACCCGCACAGGTTGAAAAGCTTGAACCCTGCCTTAGTATGTCTGCCTTCTGCTCATGCCACACTGCCTGCCCGCCCGCCCAGGTTGCAAAGCTTAAACCCTGCCTCAGTATGCCTGCCTCTCATTTCATGCTGCCTGTCTGCCTACCCTAGCAACCCTGGGTGATGTGAACCACTGTCTGGTAATCTCACCGCTGTTGTCTGCTGGTCCATTGGTGCTCTGCTCTGGCCAATCCAAATGTGCCCACACAATCCTGCTGCTGATCTCTGCTGCTGTATGGGAGGTATTTCCTGGCAAATCCAACCATCCTGGCTCCATGGGAGCTGTGTACAGGCAAATCTTGCTGCTTCTGTCTCTGCTTTTCCACGGGTTCTGTGCCCGGTGAATCCAATGTCTACTGCTGCTACTTCCAATGCTGTCTCTGCTGTCCATGCCACGGGTTCTGTGCCCAGGCAATCCAATGTCTGCACCAGTTGCCAATGCTTCCTCTGGGAAATCCAATGTCTGCTGCCAATGTTGCCTCTGCTGTCTGTGCCATGGGTCCTGTGCCCCGGCAATCCAATATGTGCTGCTGCTGCCCAATGCCACCTATGCTGTCTGTGCCATGGGTTCTGGTGCCATCATTCCTCGCACAGAGGAGCTGTCATTTCACCATATCAAGAAACAGCCACTCCAGCCTCAGGACCCACCGTCAGGGTTCTGGGGCCTATGTTACAGGCAGGGAGAGCTGTCCAATATCTAGAAGCTGCCACTCTAGCCCCAGCACCCACTGTCAGGGTTCTGGGGCCATCTCCTCACACAGGGTGCTGTCATTCCACCATATCAAGAAACAGCCACTCCAGCCCCAGGACCCACCGTCAGGGTTCTGGGGTCTACGTTCTGGGACCTATATCAATCCTGCTGCTGCTGTCTACTGTGCCATGGGTACTGTGCCCTGACAATCCAATGTCTGCCGCTGCTGCTGGGTGAACATTACAATGGGACGAAATGGGAGATCCTGTACCCGACTCCTTTTCGATCAGCTGCGGGCAACGGAGGCTTCGGAACAACGCTCGCCTATCTCTTAGGATCGACTGTTCGCACATCCCTACAGATCATAGTCCTCTCCACTTCACAGATTTGACCGATGGCGCATATCCGGTTGCTCAACCTGCATTCCATGCTGAGTTCCTTGAGGATTTCCACTCTGATGATGAACTCAGTTTCCTTGCCTTTTGACGATTTGGAGCTCGCCCAGGATGATCTCAGTCCTAAAAGAATCTTAAACTTCTCTTTCTGGTGAGAATCCTTGTTCTGTGACTTTGCCATGGTTAGCTAAAAAGTGCCAGGGAACTTCCCCCCTCTCCAGCCAGCAGGCACCAGCCCAGCCCCCTTAGCCCTGTCCCCTCATTATTCTTAGCCTGGACCTCAATGCTCTTGGGCTTTAAGGTGCTGTGTGACCTTTTGTGTTTGGACAAGAGTACATAGACAAGACCTATGTGACACTGACTGGCTCTTGCTCTTTCACGCTGCACAGTCTTTGCTAGCCTATCTGAGTGCCCTGCTGCCAATGTCCCAGCCTGCCTGCCCTACTGACTCTCATGCCACACTGCCTGTCTGCCCTCCCAGCTTGCTGTCAAGCTCAAAGCATGCCTCAGTCTGTCTTCCTGCCTCCCATGCCAAGGTGCCTGTCTGCCCACCCAAATTGCCTACTTCAAAGCCTGCCTGCCCTACTTCCTCTCATGCCATGCTGCCTGCATCCACACCCGCCCAGGTTGCAAAGCTTTAACCCTGCCTCAGTCTGCCTGACTTCCGCTCATGCCATGCCACTGGACTGCCTGCCCCAGCAAACAATATCTGCTGCTGCTAGTGCCAATGTCCCCCAGGCCTGTATGCTGTATGTGCCAAGGCTTCTGTACCCTGGCAACCCACTGTCTGCTGCTGATAGTGCCAATGCCCCCCAGGGCTATATGCTGTCTGTGCCAAGGGTTCTGTACCCTGGCAACCCACTCTTTGGTGCTGCTAGTGCCAATGGCCCCCAAGTCTATGCTGTCTGTACCAAGGGTTCTGTACCCTGGCAACCAATGTCTGATGGTGCCAATGGCCCCCAGGCCTATATGCTGTCTGTGACAAGGGTTCTGTACCCTGGCAACACACTGTCTTCTGCTGCTAGTACCAATGGCCCTCAGGCCTATATGTTGTCTGTGCCAAGGGTTCTGTACCCTGGCAACCAATGTCTGCTGGTGCCAATGGCCCCCAGGCCAGGCCTATATGCCATCTGTGCCAAGGGTTCTGTACCCTGGCAACCCATTGTCTGCTGCTGCTAGTGTCAATGCCCCCCAGGCCTCTATGCTGTCTGTGCCAGCCAAAGGGTCTGTGCCAGCCAAGGGGTCAATGGCTGCTGTGGCTCCCAATCATGCCATGCAGTCTGTATGCCTGCCCAGGCTGCCAAGCTCAAAGACTGCCTGATTGCCGCTCATGCCATGCTGCCTGCCTGCGCATCCAGGTTGCCATTGCCAGCTCAAAGCTTGCCTCAGTCTGCCCACCTGCCTGCCTCTCATGCCAAGCTTCCGTGATTGCCTGCCTGCCCACCCAGGTTGCCATTGTCAGCTCAAAGCTTGCTTCAGCTCACCTGCCTTTCTGCCTGCTTGCCTCTCATGCCAAGCTGCCATGACTGCCTGCCTGTCCGCCCATGTTGCCAAGCTCAAATCCTGCCTGAATGCCACTCATGCCATGCTGCCTGCCTGCCACAGCAACTCATCTTTGCTGCTGCCAAAGACTCCCACCCTCAGGCCTATATGCTGTCTGTGCAAAGGGTCCTGTACCCTGGCAACCTACTGCAGCCAAATGCCCCCACACACCAGACCCATAAAAATGCTGTCTGTGCAAAGGGTTCTGTACCTGGCAACCAGCAATCCACCACCCGCTGCCAAGGAGCCTGTCTCTCTTTCTCTCTGGCACACCCACACAGACACAAGCCCTGCCTTTCCTGTGGAGCTGTCTGCAAGTTGAGACCCTCCTGCTGCCTGGCACATCTTTGGGTTAATACCTTAACTATGCTACATGTGGAGCCAGACAGATGCTGCTGGTAGGGATCATATGAGATTCTGCCACCTGCCTTCCAAAAGTTCAGCACATAGGAATAAAAGATTGGACAGGTCAAGCGAAGCTCGTAACAACAAATATAACAACTATTATTAAAACTATTTAAACCACAAAACATCAAAACAACAACAACAACATTATGAAACCAAAACCAAACATTGAAAGGAAACTTATAAAGGAAACAAACTATTAGTCTCTGGGCCTATCCCCTGGGACTTGGGGGAAAGGCAGAAGGTGTTGGGGCGCAGAACAGGGCTGAGGGGTAGCCACCATTCCTCTTCAATCTTGTAGCCATGGGAGACGGCAAACTCCACATCCCCATCCACGTCCCGATGCCACCTGGAGACCGCCTGGTGGTACAGTTCCAGGCATTCCATCTCATCGGAGACGTACTGGGCGTACGCCTCCACCTTGTTTTTCTCCACCTTGGGTACCTAGAATTGTTCCATCAGGCAGTTCTCCAAGCAGCATATGCCCCTAATCATTTTGTGGGCAGGCCTCTCAAGTTCGGCCTGAAAGGCCTTGGCCGCAACAGACTCTCATGGCCTGGGGGACTCCACATCAGGGCAGGAGGTGGGGGAAGGGCTTACATGCCATCACTTCTGGGTTGCCTCCCCCCCTTCTTCTGGTTCTGATGCTCAGGCTCCATGGCCATGCCAGAGTCCTCCTGCCACCTCACTGTTAGGCCATGGAACTTTTCAATATGGGCAATGAGCCCCGATGTGGTCCCCTCTCTCTGCCTCCTTATTCTTTTGCCACAGAACTAAAAAGCATAAAAAGATAGGAACAGAAGAAGTGCCATACTGTGTCAGACCAATGGTCTGTCAAGCCCTGCCTGCATTCTGTCTCCACAAGTGGGTGGCTTGGGTGGCCATCTCTCTCTGCAGGGGACTTCCATTCCTAACAGGTAATAGGGAAATCCATTCCCTTCCATTCCCCGTGCCTTACCCTGCATATGGTGATTCCATTGCCCATCTCATAAAACCTCCAGACATCCGACCTTCTCTGCCGAATGTCTGGGGGTGTCACTGGTGACCTCCACCTAGGGGTCCTCCTTGGCCTGGCACCAGTGCTTGGGTTGGCATCTGATTCCTCTCTGAAATGGGAACCCATTAAGAACACCAAAGTAACATCATGCATTTATGATGATGCCTCTAGTTCTCCCTCCTTAGGGTGCGATGTGACTCTGGCTGACACATGCAAATTCTGCCCTCCTTGGGGTGCTAGGGGATGCTAGGGACTGCAAATAGAAAGGCCCTGGCTGGCACATACAAATCTGCCCTCCTTGGGTTGCTAGTGGGATGCTAGGGATTGCAACTAAAAAGGCCCTGGCTGGCATGTGCAAATCCTGCCCTCCTTGGGTTGCTAGGGGATGCTAGGGATTGCAACTGGAAAGGCCTGGCTGGCACGTGAAAATCCTGCCCTCCTTGACTTGCTAGGGATTGCAACTAGAAAAGCCCTGACTGGCATGTGCAAATCTTGCCCTCCTTTGGGTATTAGGGGATGCTAGGGATTGCAACTAGAAAGGCCCTGGCTGGCATGTGCAAATCCTGCCCTTATTTGGGGGTGCGTAGGGAATGGGATGGCAACTGGAGAGTGGAGACCCTTGCTAGCCTGGCACATGTTTAGGTGGGGATGCTGCTCATGCTCATGCCTGACTGCTGGAAGAGCCCCACACACTACAGTACCCTCTCTCTCTGTGGCAGAAATCTGCTGCTACCTGCTGATGCCCACTGCTTGTGCCTGATTGATGCCCACCACCAACACGCCCACCTGCACACCAGTGAGGTTGCTCTAACGGATAGAGCCTTTCTTGTCCTCAAAGTAAAAAAAAAGTTTACAAACCTGGCAGCACCTCCTGTGCCTGCCACTTGCTCCTCATCCAAGGAGCCGGCCACCACCACCAAAGGTCCAGGGGCAGCGAACTCTTCCTCCTCATCCTCTGAGAGCACCACGTTGGCCCCCAACTGTGGCATCAGCACAACAGCCTTCTTCATTTAAAAAAAAAACCACGCAGCCAAACAAAACACACAGTCAGTCACCCCCCACACACCAACACTCACCAACCAGTCAAACAACACAGCCAAACCACCACAAAGCACCAAAACACACGAACCGAACAGCGACTCAGCCAAACACACACTCTCTCGACACAAAGCTCTGCACGCATTCGAACCAAACTGAACACGCACTCTCGCAATACTTTTTCTGAACGCCCAAACTGAACACGGCCGAACCGAACGGCCAAACCCGAACTCGGTGAATGACCTGAACGCCCAAACCGAACTGAATCGAACTGAACGGCCAAACCCGAACTGCAACCTGTTTGCACATCCCTATGAGACACACAAATATAAGAATGGAACTCACAAATATGACATGGTGGTTACTTTTAATGGAGAACTTGATGAGGTATCAGGTATGCGAAAACCACTGCTTATCATTTCAGTATCTTCTCATTGGGTAAAAATAAATATGAGGGTGGTGGGATAGCTCTCCAGGCTAACCTAGGGTTGAAAACTGCAGCCTATATGGCCCAGGCCAGGACACTGAACAAACATGCCAGCAGCCGGGGGTAGCTGGCCCTGCCTGCCCCCTGCTCCCAGCGTCTAATCCCCTACCATGATAGACAGTCATGCTGGTCAATGATAGACAGCCATGGCAGCCACCTATGGTGGCCCCCGACCTGTAGTGGGTATGAACGGGCACAACAGACATGCTGGCCTGATATGGCCTGTGCTGGCTAGCACAAGTGGCCCTTAGTCCGGGCAATGTCCTTGGAGATTGTCCTAGGACAAAACCCAGACTAGCTGCCTACCCAGCCCAGGGCAGTCCCAGGCTAACATCTGGCAGTGTTGACAGATTTGACAGTGGCTCCCAGGCCACAGCAGGCCAAAGTGGATCAAAGTGAATCTCCATCACGTCTGTTTTTACCCATTTTTTATTTATCCACTTCATGTCCATTTTGCATTCACCTGTTATCTCCTGTCTTATACCTAGATTGTAATCCCTTTGGGTCAGAGACCATCTTTATATTTTCTGTTTATAATATAGGAGCCCTGATTTAATACTGTGGATCATAGGGACTACCTCATAAATATAATTGAATAAATAACGATATCTTCTGATAGAGGCACAAGTGCTGGAAAACTAGGCGAATGCGGTTCGGAAGTTCGGAGTTTGGCTCAAACTCGACCAGTTCGGTCGACCGAACTGAACTTCTGAACCGAACTTGATTTTCAAACTGAACCATAACGAATTTCCGAACGTGGTTCTGGTCACCCATCCCTAAAAGATAATATTCCATTTAGTTCAATGAAGTTTGATTTTCCGAACTCTGTTTGGAAGTTCGGAGTTTGGACCGAACTCAGTTAGTTTGGTCAACCGAACCGAACTTCCGAACCAAACCGAATTTCCAAACTCAGTTCTGTTCTCCCATCCCTATGGAAAACTGGTTCTGTTTGGGCAAATAAAAAGGAAAAGACTCCAAATGGATGTCATTCTAGTGGAGGATATGGGAGATGCATTCCCCACAAATCTCCCCACCAGTTCCAGGTTCATGGGGGAGGGATCAGTCAAGGAGATCCAGGAACCCCACAAGTTTTAGCTCAAAGTTCTAACACTTGGAAAAGAAAGCATTCAAAACAGGGCTTATCATGCAAAACTAGCCATGCTTGTGGAAAGATTCCCATATTTCTAGAAACCAGTTTATAAGACATCAACAATAACAGGTAGTTTTGTGTACCTTGTTGCAAATCTAAGGAAGCCTGGTTTACTAAGGGAGTAACCATGCTAAATGTAGATCAATGGGATGGGCTTGGGGCTATAAATAGGGCCATCTCTCCCCAATTGAGTGCACTTATTGTTATAAAATTTAGAATTCCTACTTACCTTTGACTTTTCTGTGTTTCTACCTAATTTAGTTGAAATCAGCCTGTAAGAATCAAATTAACAGGAAACCAAAACAGAACCCAGCATTTTTGAATGAGGGAGATGCTAATGCTTAAGGAGTGGGGGGATGTAGAATGCTACCTGTTAGTCTGGGTGTAAAACAGCATCCAGATTCACAGGTTTGCAATGTACATTTGGAATAAATATAAAAGGGATGGGGTGGGAGGAATCAAGCCATTTAGCAAAGTACTCAGAGAACACAGCACAGCAGGGTGCTTGGAATTGGCAGATTACCAAAAGTACATGTAATATTCATTCTGTGCACTGGCTTAAAATAATTCTGTGCAATGTCAACTTTAACTTATTTAGATAACTACTAAGGAACCACATTAAACTCTGATGGCATTTCTGTGTAGCTTCAAGCACGCTTGACTTCAACAATATGGTAGTTACATTAGTGTACTGTAATGCTATTTGTTGCATTTTAGGGCAAAAGGTCACTCTCCCATGCTGCTCAATGGAATTCACCAACCCTTTGGCATTGTCCAAGATCTCAAAAGAGGGCAGTTATCATTAGAGTTGGAAGTCATCAAGTATTATGTTTTTGTAAAAAATAGGGATAGGAATCATGGGAGGTTAAAAATTGATATTTAACCCAGGAAAGCAGAATAGGGTCAACACTTCTAAGACTTAGGCCATATTAACACCTGACACTGTGGCACTGTAAAAATGATGTGAGACAAAGACATGGCAGTGGGGAGGAGCCCGATGCCAGAAGTACTGCCGTTGCGAACGGGGGCCTGTTGTAGCTTTACTCATGCATGAGAGGGTGGAGAATCCAGTCCTGCCATGCGTGAGTAAAGACGTGGCCGAAGCCCATTCACACCAGTGCTACTTCTGGCTTTGGGCTCCTACCTACTGTAGTGTCTTTTGCCTTGTGTCATTTTTACAGCACCGCAGTGTCAGGTGTGAAAGTGGTCTTAGCTGAATGAAAAACTCCACGTCACACTAAATATTCCCAATATGCACTGACAGTTGATCACTCCATTGCGAAACAGCACCATGACACTGATATTTCTCATTTATTTCATAGACGAGATTTCAGATTTGAAGGTCTCTCAATACACTTCCCGGGGAGCGAGGGGTGAAGAGAGAGAGAGAAGGATTTTTCTTCTATAGTACAGTAAAACCTCCGCTATTTGGACTCCTCTAATGCAGATCCATTGTGGATCTTTTTATGTTTCTCACAACATGGGCAAGCAAACCCTTTTCACACAGCACCCACTCCCACCCCCAGAGGAGGCTGTGTTCTTTGTCATCTTTCCTTACTCAGGGAGGACTCTGTGAATACTAGGGGTGTGCAGCACTTACCTCTTTCATTTTTGTTTTATGGGTTTAAAAGCCCATCAGTTTTGGAGGGTTCCATAAAAACCCCATTCGTTTTCATTTATTTTTTCTTAAAATTAATTTAAAAATATATTATTATTATTTTTACAATTGCTGTGCACATACAAATGGCTGCTGAGGTCATTCTGCACATGTGCGGCCCTTTTCCAAAATGGTCCCTGCAGCGTCGCCACCATTTTGGAAAAGGGCAGTCAGCCTGTGCATGTGTAGATTAGCAACCCTTTCCCAAAATGGTCACATTGCTGGTTCCATTTTGGAAAAGGAGCGCATGTACAGAATGGTCTGGTGGCCATTTTGCACATGCACAGTGAATAACCTTTTTTTGTAAATAATAATAATAATAATAATAATAATAAATTTTTTAAATGGCTGCTGGGGTCATTCTGTGGATAATTGCCCTCTTCCAAAATGGCACCAACAGTGTTACTGCCATTTTGGAAGAGGGCCATGCATGCACAGGTTGACTTCGGCAGCCATTTTGCACATGCATAGTGATTTTTTTCATTTTTAAAAATTATTTCTAACAAAAAAAGGAGAAAAGAATGAAAGCAAATGTATGTTTTTTGCTTATTCATTTGTTTTTGTAAAATTAGTTACTAAAACAAATGGGATTCCATTTGTTTTAGTAATTAATAGAAACAAAATGAATAGCACATCCCTTGAATGCAACCAAAGAGCTTATTCATGAAACATGCTTCTGGAGTGGGTAATGGTACAAAAATCTAAGTGTTTTGTGAAATGCTTACCATCTTTTCTGCTCTTTGTGTTGTCTGCCACTTGATGCAAATAATTTGCTTGCACAGGTATGATTCTATTCTATCAGTGGGTTTGTGTGATCTGATTGCACAGAGAAATGTCAACCCCCAAAACATCATTTCCTGTTTATCACGTCCTTCCTCTTAGTGACCATAGAAATGTAAGCAGAATTTCCTGTAATAGACACTTCATGCTCTTCTATTTCTGGAACATGCATTCAGAAATAGCTTAAGGACATTCCTCCATAGCTTTTACATTGTAGGGAGTGTGTGTGCAGGGGATGAGAGCCAGTGAAATGTAGGGAATTAGCAGTAGTGTAAATGTATTCCTACAGGACAAGACATGGCCACTCATGGTCACTCACAGGGCACTGCCAAAAGAGCTGGAGTGTGCAAGCATGGCATGGCAAGCCAAAACAGTATGCGGGGACAAGTGCCCAGGCAACCCCTGCCCCTATGAACTGAGGCTTCCAACTACGCCAGTAGACAGGTCTACAGTCCGCCTGCCTCTCCGGTCTTGCCCACAGCCCTGCCAGGAGTTCTCTGGGAAGTTCTTAAAGAACATGCACACAAAATACAACACTGTGTTGGCTCAAAGCACAACAAGTCCCCCTTGGAATGCATGAGACAAGGGCCAACACCATGGAGGACATCAGCTTGAACAGCAGCTTCCTGCATGTTCCACCAGTAATATGCGTCTCTGTTTTAGCCTGGGACTGCCAGCAGTGCCATCAGCTGCACCATCTCCTGGGCAGGAAGGGTTTACTGTCTGCTGCAGATTCATGTTTCCATGGTGAAGCTTCATGTTTCATGTTTCCGGGTCTGTGTGTCATGGCAGAGGTTGGACGGGAATTGGGGTGGGGTGTTGGGTAGGAAGGAGAAATGGCCACCTGTATGAATTGTCTGCATGTCTGGTGACTGGTCCATGGTGGAGGGAGCACGTCGAGCCTGCTTGAGTGGGCACAATGCCCACTCAGGGAGCTGCCCATTAGAATCCCTCCCCACTCCCTCCACGTATGTGGGTGCTCTAGCAGTCATGCCATTCAACTGTCACGAACACCACCACCCCCAGCCTTGCTCATTTAAAAATGTCTTACGTGGGTGAAGTGATGTAACTACAAAAAAAAGTCTAGTAATGCAATTTTAGACTGTATTAGCAGAAGCATTGTTTCCAAGACAAGGGAAGTAATAATTCTGCTCAATTTTATTCTACCTTGGGCACTTATTTTAAGAAGGACATTTACAAATAAGAGCAACTTCAGAGGAGGGCAATAGAGAAGATAAAGGTTCTGGAAAACAAGTCCTCTGAGAGGTCAACAGAACTGGGTATGTCTAGCCGAGGGAAGAGAAGATAAGGGAGGGAGACATGATGACAGTTTTCAAACATCTGAATTTCTGCCAGAAAGAAGATAGCAAGTATGGAACTATTCTCCATTGTCACAAAGGGCAAGATTCTAAACAATGGGTTTAAATTACTGCTGTCTGGTAGTGCAGCAAGTAACCTGGGGAGGATGTAGGCTCTCCATCACTAGGTGATTTCAGATGTGATGGGGCAGCTTTGGCCCCATCACGGAATCACCCTTTTGATTCCCCGCTGGAATCGAACCGTCATGGCCAGCAGATGTGCTGGCCAATCCCGGCGGGGGCTGGGGGGGACAGGGCTGCACGGCACAATTTGTGGCCGCACAGCCCCACCCCCCATGCTTCAGAGACTTCCCGCCCTCCGGGAGATGGGCGGGCACAGCGGCCAATCCGGCCGCAGCGGCCGGCCGCCCCCCGAGGTATTGACCACGGCCCTGAATCAGTGGCGAGCATGGCCGCTGATTCCACGCCATAGTCAGAGGCCAGACGAGAAGTTACCATGCTCAACCACAGTGAATCCCTCCATGGTTGAGCGTGATAACAGGTATTTTCAGACATTACGAGATTACACTCAACCACAGACAATCCCCTGTGGTGGGGAATGGTCTCGTAATGTCTGTTTGATGCCCACCAGAGGTTCACCACAGTGAACCTCTGGTGGGAATCAAAATAACCATGCTTTCGAGGATGGTCCTGGGACCATCTCCGAAAGTATGATCAAAGTGATTCCCGCTGGGGGTGAACAGCCGGCGGGAATCACTTTTTGCCCACAACAGATGTGACATTATCAGGCTCAACAACGATGGGATTCACCGTGGTTGAGCATCGTAATGTCTCATCTGGCCTCTGGCCATGGCCCTGAGTTGGCAGCCATGCTCGCCACCTATTCTGGGCTGTGGTCATTACCATGGGGGACGGGTGCTGCGTCTGGATTGGCCACGTCACTCGCCCGTCTCCCAGAGGGCAGGAGGACTTGGGAGCGTGGAAGGGCGGGACTGTGTGGCTGCATGTTGCGCCGCGCAGCCCCGGCCCCCCCAGATTCCCCACTGGGATCAGCCTGCATGTCTGCTGGCCGTGACAGTTCAATTCCGGTGGGGAATCAAAAGGGTAATTCCATGATGGGGCTGGCCAAAGTCACCCCGTCACGTCTGAAATCACCCAATGTCATGTCTGTTGGGGGCAAAAAGTTATTCCCACTGGGTGTTCACCTCTGGAGGGAATCACTTTGACCACGCTTTCAGAGATGGTCCCTGGACCATCCTTGAAAGCGTGGTTATTTTGATTCCCACCAGAGGTCCACTGTGGTGAACATCTGGCGAGCATCAAACAGACGTTACGGGACCATTCATCACCACAGGGGATTGTCCGTGGTTGAGCGTGATCTCGTAATGTCTGAAAATACCCACTGGAGGCTTTAAAAAGAGAGGCTGGACAGCAACTGTGGGAGATGCTGTAGCAGTAAAACATCCTGCATCCCAGCAGGGTGTTGGGCTAGATGACCTTCAAAGTCTTCTTCGTCCGTTTGATTCTCTTAAAGCTTCATCCCAAATAGAATCCAACTGTGAAAGTATCCCCCAGCCCTTTCCATGCGAATTCCCCCCCACCCTGAATTCCTTCCTCTCACTCCACTCCCCCTTGCCCTCTCAATGCCTTCTGCTGTCTGTTTATTGTTCGTTCTTCCACTCTGACCCCCTCCTCTTCATCAGAAGCACCACTGAGATGTTCAAGAACTAAACTGCACCCCTCCCCAATACATGCAGTGGCTGCTAGGGGCGGGACTTGGCTGAAAATATTGGATACCAGTTGTAACGGATATCAGAATACCAGAATACCGGATTAAAACAGGTAAACCTGTACCAGATTTTTTCCCATTGAAATCAATGGGCAAGTTTTCCCATTGAAATCAATGGGAGAAAAAAGTAAAACCGAAATTACCTGTAATATAGAGACAAAATATACCGATTCAATGACAGATTTACTTGTTGTTTTCTTAACTACTAACCACCAGACCACACTTTGTGCCCAGTAGCCCCCGCAGCCCCCAGTAACCCTCATGGCCACTGCTACTTTTTTCTTTAAAAATAGGCTTTTTTCCACAGCACTCAGAAGTCAGACCATCACACTCACAGTATCACAGGAACTGCCAGTACCAGACTACACTTTGTGCCCAGTAGCCCCCATGGCCCCCAGTAGCACTCAACGGCCACTACTATATTTTTTCTTTAAGAAATAAGTTTTTTTTCCACAGTACTCAGAAGTCAGATCATCATACACAGTATCACAGCAACTGCCCTTACCAGACTACATTTTGTGCCCAGTAGCCCCCACGGCCCCCAAAAGCCCCCCAACTGCTACTACTATATTTTTTTTTAAGAAATAGTTTTTTTACCACAGCACTCAGTAGTCAGATCATCACTTTCACAGCAACTACCAGTGAAGGACACTCGCACAGTGGCAAGTGATGTCAGTCAGACAACCATGCAGTTTAGTTTGCTATTAGAATGCAATCAGAGGATGTCAGCTAAGGGGCAAAAGGGGATCCCTAATAAAATAACTTAAAGCCCCAAAAGAAAACATTAAACTTACCAACAGTAACACACTTGCATGCCTCCAGCAGTATGTGGCAGTCCTTCATGATGCCAAGACTGCTGTAGAAATGCCTTCCAAGCCAAAGCTCCAGACGTTCACAGAAGAAGAAAAAAATCAAAGTTACTATTGACCAGCTGAGCTCAGCCAAGTGTCAACCCCCAATCATATCCCTACCCCCTCTAAAAATCTTAGGAAACCTTTAGGATTGGATGCCTTGAATTCAAAAAAAGGAACCAATGCAAGGCAGGCAGTTAAAAAAGGTGCCAAATGTAACCGTTTCTTAGACAGGGAGGGGGCAGGAAGGGACTCAACAAGTGGTAAACAAAACTATGCCCAACTACTGCCCAACTGCCAATAAAGTCCTTTAAAAAAAAAAACGAGATCGAAGACCAATGCAAAAACAGGTACAGCCTGAAATATCGGATCTGTTTTAAATCCAGTACTTCCAAATACCAGCAATATCGGATCTCAGGAGAACCGGTATTCCCACCCCTAGTGGCTGCATGCCAGTACCTGCTACTCATCTTGCACCCCCAAGGTCTGAGTGAAGAACACCCATAGGAAATGGGGAGTGAGAGGCATGTTTGCACATAGACGTAACAACAAAGTGTCTTTAATGTTGAAAATGAGTAGCTAGTGTTGTGTCTGGTAAACTCAACAAGACCTAAGTAGTAGGTTTTGATGGGGAAATCTGAATTCAAATTTTGGATCATGTCTAATTACGATTCAGTGTAACAGCTTTTAAATATTAATATTTATCAATGATGGGCACATGGCTCATTCCTAGCTGAGCTAAACTGGACATCCCAAATATCTGACAATTGCTGGATATGGGAAACAGGTTTATTCATAAACTGAATTCTTGCCTTGGTTGCTTATGGCTTAATAATTGTATCCCCCTCTGTGGCTTGCTATCCAGTATTTCACTTAACAAAGAGGACAGCACTTTATAACTATTAAATGAATAGCCTTGGGAAATGTGGTAACCCATTGACTTGACAAGTCTTTTCAAAAAATGCCACAGCGAAACAGCAAGACAGGATATGTAGGATTTATCTGATAAGCTGGGGAGTCCCCAATGACCCCAAACACTGCAGGCAACAGTGAGTATAAAAGCCATTTTGATGAACCTGTAAATCATAGATAAATCAGTAAAGAGTTGTTGTATCTAAAAAAATTCAAAAAGATCTATATTTCCATTGTGCCATGTCCCCCTCCCCCCCCCAATCAACAAGAGAACATAAGAATGTATTAACTTAGCCCATTTCATTTAAGCCCTTTGACTGAAATTTTCAAAGGCCTGTAAGTCTCATTTTCAAAATGGATTTAAATACTTGAGAGCCTAAGGCTGCAGACCTCAAACCACTTATTCCAGAGTAGTCATCACAGTGGGATTTCTCTGGTGTAAGCAGTTTGAAAATTGTGGCCTAAATCTCTTTCACTTCATCCATTTGACAGGTTCCTATGGGCAAGATTTTCAAAGAAGATTAAGTTCAGATTTTCAAATGTGCTGAGCAACCAGCACCTCCCATGTTTCCACCTATGCCCAGATTTTCAGAAGACCCCAAAATGATGGGCAAATGGAAGGTCTTAAACTCTACGGCTTAGGCTCGTACTTCCCTTAGATCTATTTGAACATTTTATCTTTTGTCTCAGTTTGTCTCCTACAGTCCTCGTATGACCAAAACATGGGCCGTTTTTAAACCAGCATGTCTGGAGAGCGGGGAGTCCATGCCCACTAACTGGAACAGCCATGGAGGGCCCACTCAGGTGGTCTGCAAGGGGAGGGATTATAATAAGAGCTCCATGGGAGGGTATTTCAGCAGCCGCCAAACACTCGCCCTGCCATGGACCATGGGGGAGGAGGAAGTACACAGGACTGGCCTTTGAAATTGATATGTCCTGGCTGAGCTCTGGGGAACCTGGGCTCCCCAGCACTCCTGGTCAGTTCCTGTGTCTTGCAAAGGCTGTTTCTCTGCCCACAGTGCCTCTGAACAGCAGACCACTTAGCTGACATGGCTGGCTACCACCGTTCATACAGGCTGGGGATACATGGGTGTTGGCTCCCATGCACTTTTTTGGCTGTCCCCCGCACAGTGCGCTCCCAGATTTTTCACCAGTGCTCTGGACCATGAGTGGCCAGGGTACTGTACAATCATGAGAGCGCACACCAACCCACACTACCTTCACACAGGAGTTTGAGTGGGTGGTTGATGGGTTGACATGAGTGGATGCATCTTATTTAAAAACAGGCACGGATACCATAAAATATAAAAACATGAATACTTGCCTATTCAGCAATGCTTATGGGAGAAAAGGTAGCAAGGCCCTTAGTAAAAACAAAAAGCCTCATCACCTGATTTCCCCAGGACTGACAGCTACATCCCCGCTTCTCCCCATTCTCAAAGGAGCAGCAGGAGCCATACATAGAATTCAACATCCTTGTGGCTATCTCACTACATTATGAGCTCACTGCATTAACTTTTCACTATTGGCAGCAATGGGAAAAACACTGTGAACATGGGTCTCTGATAATGAGGATACATAATTAGATGTAGGCATGGGCGAACAGATCGCGGTTCGTGTTTGGC
>QEPC01001577.1:1249095-1259558 GCA_003113815.1 Sphenodon punctatus
CTCCTCAGAAAACCAAGGAGGTCTGCGGAGCCTGCACCTAGGTAACAGACGCCTGGGAGCCATCCAATCAATAGCCTCCATCAGCAAGGTGCTCCACAGCTTAACGAGTTCATCAATGAGACTGTCGTCAAGGTCAGATGGTAACTCCCCCAGAGCACCTAGAAACTACAATGGGTACAACACACTCCGTGATTGGAACATCTGAGTCGGTTCCACACCGAGGTCCACACCCTTCCAGGGCAGACATGTGCTAGAAGGAAGGTCTGCAGGAGTTAATGATCTGTCCATGACAAGTGCACAGCTGATATCTCCCACATTAACGAAGCACTTGCCTCAATGCCAGTGCAAAACATAAGGTCCAAGGTATGTCCTCCAAGATGTGTCGGGCCATTTACCCTCTGGGACAGGCCCATGGTTGCCATGGCGACCATGAACTCATGCTCGGCTCCCCCAAGAACCGCGTTGGCATGAATGTTGAGGTCCCCCAAGACTATCATCTTTGGGGACCACAACACCACTTCCGACAGTCTCTGCCAGATCAAGCAGGGAGGCCGCTATACTGGTAGGTGCACGGTATACCAGCAGCACTCCCAAACTGTCCCCTGCCAAATCGAACACAAGATCCCTTCAATGCCCACTATGGATCGCACTGGATACCTTCTCACAGACCAACCCTCTTTAAAAATCATAGCTACCCTGACCCCCCAGTCCCTCTAACCATGGCTGGTGCTGAACGGAATACCCGACTGGAACAAGATCAGCCAAGATAGACCCAATTCATTGTCCAGCCAGGTTTCCGTGATACATGCAAGATTGATGGCACAGTCCAGTATTACCTCCTAAACCGTTGTTGCTTTATTCGCCACCAACCTTGCATTTAACAGCACCACCACAGGTTTGGGGAACCCCTGACTGAGTCTTACCTGCTCTACTGCTAGGGGAGAGGTGAGTGGGACATGCAGTAGTCATCAATCCCACCTGACCTATCTCATTTCCCTCCCCCAAGACCATATCTCCTCCGACCTGTCACGACCCCAATAGCCGCGCTCACCCCCACCCCTGGCTGACCCCCCCAGCTGTCCCATCGAGGCAGTGAGGGAGATTCCCCCTCCCCCTTCCCTCCACCATTCCCTATCCCCTCTCTCAAATTATCCATCCCCCTTCCCCCATCCTCTCTCCCTGGGTCACCCTCTCTCACAGGGAGTCCCCCTTCCCCGTTATTTGGGATAACCCCCCCTGTCTCACCAGGAGGCCAAACCNCCTCTCTCCCTGGGTCACCCTCTCTCACAGGGAGTCCCCCTTCCCCGTTATTTGGGATAACCCCCCCTGTCTCACCAGGAGGCCAAACCCGCCCCCCCAACCCCACACCTCCCATACCCACTACCCTCCTCTACCACCAGAGGGTAGCCAACCTCTCCCTTCCCTCACACCGAGGGCAGTAGCCCCCTCCCTAACCCAATTCCTTTGCCCTCCTTCCTCATTGAGGAAACATCCCATCCCCCCAATCCCCTTAAAACCAAACTGAAACTAAAAGCCTCCTCCCCCGCCCCTCTCAATCCCGCTACGGGCCACTTTGGCGTGGCCCTTAGAAACACCGCCTGCTGCATGTGTCTGTGGCACCCACTGGGTGGAAGGCTGCTTTAGATCAGGACTCAACCTAGAAGTCCTAGCCGTGTGCCCTAGCCCCAACCCCCTCCTCCAAGTGGGGATGGGGGAAGATAGTACTGGGGGGGGGCTGGGCAGCACGGCTCCTCCCTGAGTCTGGGGTCCCGGAGCAGCAGCAGCGGTGGCGGCGACCCCAGCTCCTGCAGTAAGAAACAGCGGCGGCAGCAGACTCCAGGTGAGATTCAGGGATGGTCGGTGTCAATCAAAGAGGGCTGGCCACCACTGCCACAACTGCCCACTAACAGCACGCCAACTGTTCTTTGCCCTTTGGCAGCACCCTTTGGCCGCCACCCAGAGAGTGCCATCCCCTGGGCAACATCCCTTTGTCTTGTAGTTACCTGGGGGGAGGGGCAGATGAATTAGCCCAGGTGGGAGGGTCCCATAAATCTAAACTAAAGACTCAGGAAGGGGCCCAGTGCGATGTGGAACACTGCAAGGGGGGAGGGGGTTGGGGCCATCCCAGATGGTAAATACACCTCTGTCATACCCTACCTGAACTTACTCTTCCCCTCCAAGCGGGAATGCTGAGCAGGGGCAGAGGTACTTGTTGGACTTGTCTTTGCCCCCTGCTCATCTCTGGCTCCTGTGTCGCCCCCCCCCCCATCTGCAACCCCCACTCCTTCGAATTCTCACCAGCTCTCAACAAGAAGAAGGGGGTTTCTCAGCTTAGGTCAGCTCAAGGTGAAATGGAAACATCCCCCCCCCCTTCTTATCAAGAGCCAGCGAGACAATGGAGCTGCATTTCAGCCCTAGAAGCATGGAGTTATCAAGATCAGTGGACAATGCATTGGAACCACTAGTTACCACAAGCCATTCATTTTATAAAGTTTGGAGTTAGCAAGGTCAGTGGTCATATGGTTAACTACCATTGGCTATAGCACCCGAGGTAAGGCCTAAACGCTTGGTTTAACATTCTTGTTTCCTTCCCAGCAGGTGCTGGGGCAACTGTTGAATGACTCAATTGATGTATTGAGCCTGACTCAGTGAGGCTTAAACTCTTGGTTTAATGTTCGTGTTTTCTTCTCAGCATGTGCTGGGGTGACTGTTGAATGGGGTGTAGGTGTGGGAAGGAAGTTTGGGCAATATCTGCTGGATGAACATGTTCCACAGCCACAGAGTACAGCCACCAAAAGAAAAGAATCAAGCGATTCAAGTGTTTGGGTGGCAGGAAGCCAATTAGGCATTTGGAAAATCAATGGAGGGCATCAGAGGCCACATGATATTTGCATCACAGGGTAGATATAATTCCAAGAGCCGCTAGTTTCTTTGCTTGAGGTATTCCTGTTTGGGGTAACGTGGGGGTAGAGGTGTGAGTGGACCGGCTCCCCCCACCCCTTTTTAGTGGCAGATGTCATCCCAGGAAACAATATGAAGAGCATATCTAGGTTAAATTGGACCTATGAATCTCACAAATCGGTCAGGGGGCTGGCACCAGAGACGGGGCAATACACGGCTGAGATGGTAGTTTTGCCTCCTGCCCTCACCTAAACGTTTGGGGAGGGAGTGCCATGACCTGTGCCTGGACTGCTCCCCTTAGCTGGTTTAGGCTGTCTGCCTGCACCTAATGGATGAATGGTTGTCCTTGGTTCCCTGTCTGACATTGGCAAAGGGGATGCCCCTTTGAGGGGTAATACTCTGAAGGCTTCAATGGCAGGCACACATATACAAAGTGCCTGATGTGACGCTGTGTGTGCCCAGGGAAGGGCCACCCATTTTTATGTTAATAACGTTGTGGCCTGTGCCCATTATCAGTCAATCAAGTGTCTGTGTGATTCCTTGAGCCATGACACCCGCAATGCTCAGACTTGAACATGACATTCAGAAAAAGAGACATTAAGGGCAAGGGAGTTCCAAAGCTGTGGAGTAGTCACTGAGAACACTTGCAGCAGTGATGGAATTTGCAGGAGGATGCCCCTGGCTGATCTTAGGAATCATGATGGAATGTAGGGAAGGAGGTGGTTTTTTTAGATATGTAGAGCCCAAGCCAATTAGGGGTGTATATTAAGCTTTAGATAAGAAGTGAAAATAATTGGAATAGACATTGAATCTGAAGGGGCACCTGAACAGAGCTGGAATGCCTATAAAAAAAATCAAAGGTAAGGATGCTCGCACAGGGGCTAACGGGGTCAGCACCCAAGGCCCATTTGTAATTCAAGCATGTTGCCATGCTGACAGCATCAGCAGTTGTTACAGTATCTATGGGTGTTAACTGATATGACAAGATGTCAGTTAACTGTACCTGGGGGGTGGATTTCCCCCAGTTGGGTGCACACCCTCCTCCCCTTCTGGGGAGGAGGGTGGGGAGTGACATGTGGCCACCCAGTCATGCCCCCGTGCTGCTCCCATAACCCTGCCCCCTGCCATGACGGACAGCCATGGTGCCCTATTAAAGGCAGCCATGACTGAGTACCCTGAGTACCAAGCCCTCAAGCCAAGAGGATCCGAGACCAGGAACAAATGTGCCCATTCAGTTCTCCCAGCTGGACAGCAGCTGGGCATGAATGTGGTTCTGCTTTGATCTGGGCCCACATTTCTGGCTCAGCCACCACCCCAGGCAAAGTTTGTATTGGGACCACATCTGGTGGGCCTGGAACAAACGTGCCACCATGACACTGGCCCACCCAGGCCAAAGTGTGCCCTACTGGGCCAGTGTCACATTTGTGAACACCCTATGTGTGGATTAAATCTGTGGACAAACATATTGCAATAACACCTATTCAACGTCCATAACTTATACCACCATGCCTGTTCAGAGCTGCCCTGAAGATAATTCTAGCTCCATTCTAGGCACAAAAATGTGGCAGAAATGAGCCAGATACCAATTCCCAGAGTCTCCTACCATTTCTGTCAGCAAGTCTAGTAAGCCATAGAGTTTTCCAATGATATGCTGTAATTAATGTTGAGCGAACGATAAAGAAAGACCCAAGAGAAGGGCATATTTGCTAATTTTCTCCTCATTAAGGATGACTGCAAGTGGAAGCCATGAATTCTAAAGATCTGGAAACTGTACATCTGCTTTTGTCATTTGGAACCTAGCACTCATAAGAACGACTAGCTTATTACGATCGGTGCCATTTGTCAATATATCTTCCCCCCATTTGAGCCTGCTGAGATTGTGGCTTCAGCAATGTTAACAGCTGGCACAAGTGTCAACAGCCAGGAGCCAATTTATGGAACTCAGCTGGTGGAATAGTGACCACTTCTGAAACAAAAGGATGCTGCCATCCAATCCACTCAACCTATTCCTCATCTGTTGCCTTGTTTGCATATTTTGAAACAAGCTGCTGCAGTGTTTGTTGCTTTCTAGCTTTCTGAGCTCTTGTGAACTAGTAACTGCCGACTCCGTTTCTACAAGCTCAGAAGCTATTGGCCATTCATCTCTTCCTTTTGCATTTGGCACATGGTTTATTGTTGCTGAGCAAAGTCCTATGGTCTAAGTCCACCACTTTAGTGTTGGAGCTGCCAGCTGAAAATTCCAGAGAGGTGAAACAAATATTTGAATTGCAATCATGTTTGCAATTGAAAAACATATTCAGAGGCTGGATTAAATATATATCTATATATCTATAGCCCTTTCTACACAAGACGCTTCCACGCATGCCCACTGCATGGGCAAGCGTGGGTGTGCCTAGTTTGTACAGCAGCAGTGGGTGGCTGGGTGAGCGTGTGGGTGTGCAATGGGGCACATGGCAGAGGTGGCAGGGGCCGTGCCATCGGAGTGGTAGCAAGCAGCAGCAGCAGCCCAAGCCCATCACCATGCCCCAAACTGCACAGGCCTGATTTTGGCAGTCGGGCTTCAGAGGCTCCCAGCAGTGGCACTAGGGGTGTGGTTCGGCGTTGCCTCATGCCAGCATCCTCCACAGCCACGCAGGGAACTGGAAGGCCTGCAGTGCAGGAGGCTGTCACTGTCTCTGCTGCAGCTGCAGGAGCAGGTGCTTCAAGGTCGGATATTCTTCAAGTGCCACCAATGACCCCCATTGTTGAGGTGATCCCCAGCAGTCCAGGGCTGGTGGATCCCACCCCGGATGCTAGAGGCAGGGCCCAATCCCCGGGCAATGGCATCAGGGAGAGGAGAAGCAGCAGCAGAAGCCATAGGGGGTACAGGGAGAGTGGCAGCAGCATGGTGGGCAGTCTATCAGCCTCAGGATCCCAGTACTCCCCTTCGCGGGAGGACATCACTCTGATTGGGGACAGCGAGGCAGACACTAGTCCTGTGGAGGAGATGTCTGGAGTTGGGTTGATGGCTGTCCCTCCAAGAGATGTGTCTCAACCATGTTCTTCTCGTCCCAGCAGCGCTGTCAGCAGTGCGTCACCCGGTGTGGGCCAGAAGGCTGCAAAGAATCCTCCATCTGGGTGCATTTTAAGTTGGTGTGGGCACATGATCCCAGGAAGGTGCAGTGCACTTTGTGCCAAAAGGTGGTGAAGCGTGGGCAGGGGCTCACCAACCTTGGCACAACTTCCATAGCGAAGCACCTGAAGGGATGCCACAGTACTGTGCTGCTAAGTGGCCAGGCAGGGGCAGTGGACACCAGAGGGTTCCCGACTGCAGCAGCCAGTCATCTGCCTCCAGCAACGGGCAAGCATCCTGCTCAAACAGGTGCCTCTAGCAGCAGGATCGATATCACTGCTATGGGGGAGTAGCAGAGGCAGCGTCACTGCACCTTGGAGGAGCTGGGGTGAGGGCAGCTGCCATGTCCATTGGCAGCTGCAGGACATTAAGGGTGCCGTGGCTTTCAATTGAAAGCCACGTGCATGTTGAGGGAAATGACTGTGCTGGATGGGCAGCCCTTCTCAGTTGTCAGGGACATGGAGCTTAGGTGCCTGATTGGTTTCCTTGCCCCCCTTTTTAAGCTGCCCTCGTGCACCACCCTGAGTCGACAGGTGATGTCGTACCGGGCTTTAAAGGAATGGGTAAAGAAGCATCTGGCAAGGGCTGGGGGTGCTGCCGTCCACTTCATCACAGACCTGTGGTCAAGCAAGAACATGCAGCATGCCTACCTGGCAGTCATGGCAAACTGGTGGCAGGACACTGAGGCAGCATTTGGAAGTGGCAGGAGGGGTCTCAAAGCAGGGTATAGGTGGGCCCTGCTTTAAGCGGAAGTAATGGACAGCCCCCACACCGCTTGGAACATTAAGTCAGTCCTGACCACCATGATGAGGGAGTAGGTCACACCAGGCGCATCCTTCACCAAGAGGTGCATGGTGACGGACAACGCGGCTAATATACTGAGGGCAGTCCATAAGGGGGGCTTCACCAGCATCCCTTGTGTCGCACACTCCCTTCACCTGGTGGTCAGGGACGCTCTGAGCATGGGGGAGAAGGGGATTGGGGCAGGCACCCTTAGCTCCCTGATCGAGCCAGGGAGGAAGCTGGCTGGTTTCTTTAACCAGACCATGAAGGGCAGCAACCTCCTCCGGGAAAAGCAGGCTGAGCAAGACTTCCCAGTGCACCAACTGGTGCAGGATGTGTCCACCCGGTGGAATTCGACCTTCCTGAAGCTTGAGCGGCTTGTCGAGCAGAAAGCCGCCTTGTAGGGGTGGGAATATCAGTATCGGGTAAATCTGATACATCCAATAATCAGGTGTATCGGATTAATCCCACCCCTACCGCCTTGGATCAGGTTCAACTGGTGATGGACAGTGGGGCACCTCCAGGGTACGATGGGGTGGAATGGGAGATCCTGGCTCACATGGTCTTTGTCCTCACACCGTTCCTGGTCGTGACGGAGACCATCAGCTCCTCCACACCCAGCATCGTCCAGGTGACCCCTCTGGTCCAGAGTCTCCCCAGAAGGCTGGAGGAGATTGTCCAGGGGCAGGATTGTGGCCCTCAGGGCAGGAAGCTGGTGGGTGAGATGGTTGACCTGGTGCGGCAGCTGAAGGAAGGGCTGAAGGCACACTTTGATTAGCTCCTGAAGCAGATGGAATATGTGCTGGCAACCATATTGCACCCCAGGGTCATGGGCAGCGTGGCACGCCAGACACTGTTCTATGGGCACTGGAAGGGTGACCTGGTGGAGAGGGTCCAGCAGACAAAGCGGGCTCTGGAGAGTGCGTGGCAGCAGCAGCATCAGGACACCCCTGGGATTGGGAGTGGGAGTAGCCACCTCCTTTCAACCGGTGTGGTCTATTCCTGCTCCCAGTCCTAGCAGCAGCAGAACCAGCAGCAGGCAGAGCAGAAGCAGCATCCCTATTGCCAGCAGAAGCAGCTTGTATGTGCAGGGCATTCTAGCGAGCATGGGCTACTGCACAGCAGGGCAGGCAGCATGGATGAGGGCAGTGGTGGAGGTGGTTTTCCAAGGACAGCTATGTGAGGGAGTACGACAGCACCTCAGCAGCAGTGGAAAGCTACCTGGAGGAGGAACCGTGCATAGAACCCAGCAACGATCCCTTGGCTTACTGTGCCAGCAAGATCAACATGTGGCTGACCCTGTCCAAAGTAGCCAAGGGTCTCTTGTCCTGCCCCCAATTGGTGTCCCCATCGAGTGGGTGTTCTCCATGGCAGGGGACATTTGCTCACCGCACTGCCTGAGACTGGAGCCCAAGTTGGTGGAGCAGTTGCTGTTCATCAAGGTGAACCTTCCACTGCTGGGATTCCCCAAGCTGCCCCTGGACATGGATTGATGGTAGAGTGGCATGGGATGGGACTCCTCCTCAATCTGAGCTGCTGCTGCTGAGGTGCTGTCCCTCCCTCCCAATGCCCGGAGCCCGCCCTGCCTCTCTCTCTCTCTCTCTCTCTCTCTCTCTCTCTCTCTCTCTCTCTCTGTCCTCGGCAGCCTATCTGATGGACCTCATGATGCAGGGTGGCATTGGGAAGCCGTAAGCCTGTCAGCCGGCCTCTGTCTAGACGATCTCTGTCCACCTATCTGATTGGCTCTCTTGTGCGCTGCAGTCTTCCCCAGCCTTTTTAAGTGCCCTGGCAAGGTCCCAGCCTTCCTTTCCTACTGCGTCTCATGCTATGATGCCTGTCTGCCTGCCCGCCCACCCGCCCAGGTGGCTGAGATCAAAGCCTGCCTCAGTCGGCCTTCTGCTCATGCCATGCTGCCTGTCTGCTCACCTGCCCACCTAGGTGGCCTTGATCAAAACCTGCCTCAGTCTGTCTTGTGCTCATGCCACACTGCCTTTCTACCCACACGCCCACTTGCCCAGGTGGCCTAGGTCAAAGTCTGCCTCAGTCTGCCTTCTGCTGCTCATGCCACACGGCCTGTCTGCCTGCCCACCTTCCCAGGTGGCCTAGATCAAAGCCTGCCTGAGTCTGCCTTCTATTGCTCATGCCAGTATGCCTGTCTACCCGCCCACCCAGGTGGCCAAGATCAAAGCCTGCATCAGCCTGCCTTCTGCTGCTCATGCCATGCTGCCTGTCTGCCCGTCTGCCCACCCACCCAGGTGGCCTAGATCAAAGCCTGCCTCAATCTGCCTTCTGGTCATGTCACGCTGCCTGTCTGCCCTCCCACCCAGGTGGCCAAGATCAAACCCTACCTCATTCTGCTTTCTCCTGTACATGCCATGCTGCCTGTATGCCCACTTGCCCACTCACCCAGGTGACCAAGATCAATGTCTGTGTCAGTATGCTTTCCCATGCTCATGCCACACTGCCTGTCTGATCGGCCCTGTGGGGAAATCTGAAGTCCTGCCCCAGCCTGCCTGCCTCTCATACCAAGGTGCCTGTCTGCCTGCCCTGACAACCCTGGGTGATGTGCCCCACTGGCCTGGTAATCCTGCTACTGTTGTCTGCTGGTCCATGGGTGCTCTGCCCTGGCAAATCCAAATGTGTCCACACAATCCTGCTGCTGCCATTTGCTGCTGTATGGGAGCTCTTCCCTGGCAAATCCTACCATCCTGGCTTTATGGGTGCTTCGCACAGACAAATCCTGCTGCTGCCGTCTCTGCTGTTCCACAGGCTCTGTGCCTGGTCAATACAATGTCTACTGCTGCTGCTAATGCTGCCTCTGTTATCTGTGCCATGGGTTCTATACCCAGGCAATCCAATGTCTGCTGTTGCTGTCAATGCTGCCTCTGCTGTCTGTGCCACGGGTTCTGTGCCCCAGCAACCCAATGTCTGCTGCTGCTGCTTCCAATGCAGCCTCTTCTGTCTGTGCCATGGGTTCTGTGCCCCGGCAACCCAATGCCCGTTGCTGCTGCCAGTGCCACCTCTGCTGTCTGTGCCATGGGTTCTGTGCCACACACAAAGGTGGAAAAAAACTATTTCAAACAAGAAAAGGAAAAAACAGAGGCTCAGATGGAATATACAGGCCTTATTCATGGAAGTTAAAAACCCTCCCTGGATCACAACCAGGATCTATTCTCTTCTGTGAACAACGCCAAGTAATAGCCCAGCAGCTCCAAAGAGAAAAAGGTAATATATTGGGCAAGTTTGGCTACAGAGTAGTTCGGTATAAATACGTTTGTATGTATATTCTATGTGAGGGATTGACTGCCTTAGAGATATTGAATAAGGACTTCCTTGTCTCCTTTGCATCTCAAAAGGGTCTCAAGAAGGCGGAAACCAGGGGCCTGCATCATCAGTCTCCCTGGGGGAGAAGGAACCAAGGAGCCTGCACTAACAGTCACGTATACAACCCTCAGGGACAAGATGGAGAATGGTATGAACTCTCCTATATACATATAACAAACCAACAAACGCAGAGGGCAGCCACGTGGGCTGTCCTGTCCCCTCCCCCCCCACCCGGAAGTAGCGGGGGCTACAAAGCCCCGAGGACAGCGGCTGGAGCCGCAGAGCCTACTTGCAGGGACCCACGCCACCGGACTTACCTGCTCGCTGCTGGTGCGGGGGGGGG